>VWZV01004896.1:347663-358747 GCA_013397155.1 Irena cyanogastra | reverse complement strand
GGGGGGGGGGTGGTACAAGAGTATGTGTGCTTCATGGATCAACTTGTAGGAGAAACTAATTTGATTGTGACCAGTGCCCATGTCCTTGTTTTGACTCTTTTTGTACTAGTTCAGACTACAGTTCTGACCTTCTTGTAGGAGGCTGAGTACAATTCATATTCTATTCATATTCAGGGCTGAGCACTGTTCATATTCTTGATCTCTGAGAAAGTGCTGGGAAAAAGAAGGCTTAAAATAAGAAAACATACATCTATAGAATGGCAGAAAGCCCTCAAATTAGAGGACCTGATGTGTCCTTCTGGCTTAGCCATCATACCATAAGCTGAAATGAAAAGAATACCAACAAAAACATAAGCAGCAACAAGTCACATCAGCATTTAAAATCAACCTGTCCAAAAACAGTTGCAGCTGTGTTGACTTTATAGCATCTGGAAAATAAACCAAGTTGCAAAGTTATAATGTTACTAATCTCACAGAGCACTGGTACTGCAATGATGGCTACTATTTTCAAAGGAGTGAGAAGCTGAGAAACATCTCACAGGAGTCTTTGCTAGGTGCTTGCTCTAACATCAAGATTTTCACTGTTGCCATTGTAGCACGTCCTCCCTTTCATAATAATCACAGCTGTGCAACAGAGCATCATGGCCAGTGGCATTTGAACAGGGAGTATGTCATTTGTGCAATATGTTTCTTTAGAGTGAAATAAAGGATAATTTGCAGCTGTTACTTTGCATAGCAATGAAAAAATCGTAGAAAGAGGCAGTTACCTGAAATACTCCAATGTCTGTGGTCTTCTTCCTATCTCACAAGTTACCTAGCTGTTACCTAACTGCTACAGGGAATGCAACGCTGAACATAGAGCAGAGCAAAACCATTTTAGTGGGATTTAGGGGCCAAAAGAAAATGCAAGAGAGCAAAGCAAATATTTGGGTAACTTTAAGATTTGAAAGCATAACTGCAATGAAATAGAGCAGATTAAGGCCTTACAACACCCTTGAATCTATTCTTTCATTGAAGATTAATTTCTCTAACAGCATGCTAGTCATGCTGTGAGGGGCAGAGCTTTCCCACTATTTTTAATAAATTTAGAAAAAGGGAAAATAGTGATTATAAATGCAAGCATGTTGAATGCCAGTTCAAATGCCTAGCTCCACTTTGCACATGGTTTGCCAAAATTTTCTGATTAACTTTCTTTATTTCCATATTGATCAAGGAATTGTTTAAGCTGCACAGCTAACTAGTTAACTATGAATAACTGTCATCTAATTCTTGTATTTGTTATGAACTGCTGGAGCAGAAATGGAAATTATAGTCTCTTGAATAGCTGGATCACTCATATAAACACATAAACTCATTTCTCAGTTGAACCACTTGCCAGCAAGACCTGATCTGCCACTTATCCCATTTAACTTGAGGTATCCACACTGTATAATAGCTGCAGTCATCAAGGGCTGTCTAAACAGTCCCTTAGAGCATAATTCATCTAACACATTTTAGATGCATGTTTCCTAATGTCAGTACAAGCTACAAAATTGGAGGATGTCAATGTCATCTTGAGTCAGAGGAGCCGTAAGTAAGAAAAAGTGTTTATTTAATAATGACATATTTATTTATAGAAAGACTGGGGTTTAGTACAGACAGTCACATCTCACAGAGATCCCATCTGATGAATACAAAACAAGCAGTGCTAGGAACTGAAAGGTTCTGGTGAGCAGGATAGTGCCTGCTCAACAAAGCTTCCACAGTGAGCTACAGATTGTACTGACATGGCATGAGCCCTTCACTCTAAGGGAGACAGAATGACTTCTGAATCCAGAGTTCAATCCAAAATCAGGGATAACATAAAAAAGGATGCTAATCCTCTGAAGAAGAGAATGAAGAACTGATTTAGGTTTTGATGAGACAGCAAAAAATGCAATCTCCCTCTTTTCTGTAATCAGCAGCTTATCTCAGAAGCTCAGGATTAATGGGCACATACTAACATTCTTTGAGTTCTACCCAAAGGTCTTGGCAGGAGAACAGGTACGTGAGCCACACTAAAGTTCCAAATCTGAATGCAGAAACTATGGAGGCCAGAGAGTGGTCTGAAGGCCTGTCTGGAGGGGCCCCAAGCCCATCAGGTTCGATGACAGAGATGTCAGAGCTTGACTGAAGGAAGAGGAGGCGAAAGGCAAAGGACAGTGAAGCCAGTGTCCTTCCCCAACTGCTGGGGGAAGGAGAATTTAATGGGGAGATAACACCAGCATTTTTCAAGTAATTTAAAGTCTTCTCAGTGCCTTGAGAAACCTCTTAAAAATATCTCCTTTGGGCCCTGGAAAAGCTGCTGTACAAGCAACACAGGCTGTAAGCATGTCAAGAGAAGAAAGATGGAGGAGGAGGAAAAACACAGAAAAATTACAGCTTGAATCAAAGAACAATCACAAAAGCTGACAGTTGTTTGTGAAAACATTGGAAATGGATATTTACGCATCAAGCAATATTTTAAGATACAGATGTTAATATCTGCAGATATCTCTCTGTAGACACAAATGGTCAAAGCCACAAGCCAGTAGTCTTCTGCATGGGAATAGGCCTCTCTATATGTAGATTTTATCAACAACAGGCAAGTGAGAAAGAAACCAAAGCTAAAAGATATAAAATCAAGGATTTCTTAGGACGTAGTGCATAAATTTCAATCTCCAGTTTCCACTGTCATTGTTAAGCACAATGCCCAGCAAGTAGCACATCATGCAGTATCAAATCTGTGAAGCAAGTGAGCTCTGTGGCACATCCTCTCATTCTGGTACTAAACAGTGCAGAGTTAGGAGCTTGCTGCAGTGCCATGGGGCTTAGTCTTCTGACTGCACACAAAGGATTTCCTTACTGCCGGGCACAAAAATATGTCATTTAAACCTACTGACATTTTGCTCCCTCTGTACTGAGGTCTCATTTTCTCAAATGATAAATTTGTCTTCATGAATGCCATATGCCAGTGGGTAGCCTGCTCTTGGGATTCCAACGAATTGGTCAAAAACTGGAGGATGTATCTGCACACTACCCTGGAGTACTTCTGACACTACAGCACAGACAGGACAAGCATATCCACAGGGCACTGCTAAGATTGCAGATTAGCTCTTCAGATGGCGCTCTCAGTTACATGGTTGACTTGTACTAACCTCTGCAGGGAAATCTGAGTAAGAAATCTATTACTTCGCTTCAGCCATGCCTTCCACCCATTTTATGCTACTTCTTTCCTTATGCCAATATCACTGTTTTCAAGGTTGTGCAATAAACAGAATCACCGAAAGAATGATGATAAAATAAATCATTTGTAAGAAAAAAAAAATCTGGCTCATCACTTTAATGTGTCCCACAGGTAGCTTCATGGAAAGATGAGAGAAGTAGTCACAGCAAAACAGCATTGGAAACATGGCTGGGCTTGGTGGTGTGAGTGGGAGAAGGGAGGGAAGGCACTGCTCGTGCACTGGGCAGCTATTCCCTCAGTATAGTGAACTCCATGGTACATTGGCTTCTTCTTGCTAATTAACACACCAGAGAAAATCAAGAGCCCAGTTCTGAGACAGAGCAGAAATCAGGGCATCCTAAAAGCACTGGTAGCTAGAAACTCTTGAGCTGTCCAATGCACAGTATGGAGAGTTTCCACAAGAATTTCATGTCCTAAAAGCACTGATAGTTAAAAACTCTCGAGTTGTCCAATGCACAGTATGGAGGGTTTCCACAAGAATTTCATGTGCCAGTACATCGATACTTTTGATAATTATATTTTATGGGGCCACTAAAATAGGAAAGTACTTCAGTACCTCTAGCAAATTATGGAGGAATTTTCAAATAAATCACATTCCGAGTGCTTAAGGTCCATTTTGGCAGCTCTTAAGTCTTTATCTTATTGAAAACTGCTCTTTGCTACAGTATATACAAAGATTGGATATTTCTATACTGGCAGCATTTCAATATATAAAAGCACTACAGAACATGGAATCACAACTCTGTAAACAATTAAATTTCATACAAAATGCTAACACATTCCTTAAGTAGAAATTAGTGTGGTAGCAACTGCATGTCACTTACCTAGGAGGAACAAATCCACTCCATTTGTGGCTGCCATTTGTCCTCATACATTGTTAACAGTCTTCTTCAAACCAACACTTGACAAGAATATAAAAATTCTAATGCAGTCCACTGTACTACACACTTAACACTCAAATAAATAAAACATGTCCCTAAGCATAACAATCTTCTTCAACTACCGGCAGAACAGTTCCAAAATACTTCTGGAATTTATTTTAACTTAAACTTTCTTATAATGTTTTAAAAATCATTTACTTGTCTAAATGAATAAAGATGACATTTCTATATAAAATTAGCTTAAAGAAGCCAGCAATGCAATCTTTTTTATTAGTGCTGCACTGAGAGCACACCTAACCAAATTCCCATTCAAAGACAAGCAAACCAGTATCAGTTAAAACAGTGGACCTCCTTCACTTACTGTATTTCCTTATTTAAACAAACCAAGGGTCATGGAATGTAACTTAATGTTCTGTTGAAGGGTAACAAATGCAGACTGAAAAAGGCAAACCTTTTAAGGAGAGGGCATGTCTGAAATAAAACAGTGGTTTAGGAAACTGTTTTCTGGGGTCAAGCTTGATGAGTAGTGCTAAATATTCTACTTAAGTTTGAAAACTCAAAGCTTCCTTAGTTAAAGCAATATCCATCTTTGAGAGCTTATACTAATGGGTATGGTAGCTTTACAGAGTGTTGTTTATGAATATAATACATACATAGTGCTGGGTTTAATATTTTATTTGAATGAAGTTTAATGTTATGCAAAATAAATTGTTATGTTACATCCACTAAAATGTGAACTAGGTTGCATAGGTTAGTACTTTGGGCAGCATGATGTTGCTCTAGTCCACCAAAGCTTAAATATTCACAGTGTAGAGGAAGAAACAGGAATTAAAGCATTTCTACTAAAATATATTTTAATAGCTGGTGTTAACTTTCTGCATAACAAAAGCCAAATTAAGATGATACATCATATGATCCAAGAGTAAGTTTATCTGTCCTTTGAAAAACAATTGTTACCTTCATAACTGTATACCCTCAAATACAATACAGTTTTGCAAAATAACTAAAACTTTACACACTTTAAAGCAAACATAAGCCAAACGGCACAGCGGTTCATTTTTGCTTTTTATATCACACTGCAAAAACCAACAGCTGAGAGATTTTCCACATCATGCTAATCAATGTCAATACAGTCATTGCTGTCTTCCAATGGTCTAGCAATTTCTAATAGTAATATTAAATACATAATTGAAATGCTACAGTATAGCTTATTTTCCCCCCTAAAATAATAATAATTAAACAAATGTCAACAACAACTGGATTACAACTTAAGTACAATATGCAAATTCTATTTATCAGACACAAGAAGCATATGAAATTCCTTTGAATATACTGTTGTAGTGCAGGCAGTTTAGGAAATAGAGCTTTCAGGTTTTCTTTCCAAAGGAGAGATGGGGTTCCTATGCCATAAAGCTGGAGAAAATCACTAAAGCATTGCGAAATGGTTTCATCTTCTACAGCTCACTAGTACTTTGCATTTGCCAGCACATCAGTTTGGAGGATTTCTTTCAACAGCATCTTCTGTCTGTTTCAGTACATTATTTAAACATTTACTAACTGAAGCGTATTCTATATCTTAAATGGAGTATTAATTAACTCAATAAAAATCTATGATTTCATACCCTGTACCACCTTCTGCCAAAGACCTCTGTATTTGTAATTTCTTTTTCATCGTACAAGATGACATGCAGTCACTGTACAAAAAAACCTAGAATTATTACCTTTCACAGGTATTGGAGACCTTCCACATCCCCAAGAAACACTCGGCAGGGACACATTTGTCAAAAACATAATCCATGGGAGGTGATTCTCCGTCAAATCCCAGTCTGCTGAAGTAGTTTATTGTATGTCAAATGTAATCAAGAAAACCCTGTTTCATCAAGACTAAATGCTAATGTTCCATAATGAAAAATTACAGCTGCAGTACCTGTACGTAGCTTTGTTTAAAAAATGAAGATAGCCAGGCAAGAAAGAGTAATGAAAAGGAAGGCACCCATTTGTTCTTGTATGTATGCATGAATACGCTCTATGTTGTTTTCTACATTTATACTCCTGTTAGCAAGAATCACAGCATTCGTTACAGAATTTTTTATTTTTAAAATGGGAACGTGTGGACTTCCAACCTGAACTTCGGAACAGCTTGGGAAATTCAAGTCCTTAAAGCCCTTTCCTTTCCCCAGAAAAATGTTGACTACAGGAAGAAAGAATAGTGAAAAGAAGAAAGAAAGGAAGAAAGAACATGCTGTGCTAAACATGAATATAAACTTTAAAGGTGACACGACAGTATGTAGTATCTTTTCACCCCTATATCACACTGCATGTAACAGTCTCCAACATATGCTTTGAAAAATGTGTGCTGGCAAAATTTAATTCATTACTTACTCTCCCTGCCTTACAAATTTTAGTTCTTATTAAAAAAAAATATAATTGTATTCTGATCATTTTGGCCCTTTGATTGCATTGCTTAGAACAAAGCCGCAAAATTACGCCACAGTTTCTTTTATATCAAAAAGCAGGAACCATTCCATATAAATATGAATTTCTAAGCATATATGACAAAAAAGTTGACTACAAGAATAAGTAACTTAAACCAGATCTTAATAATTCTGCTGACATACCATTCTCAAGAGAAATACAATTCACATACTGTTTTGTTTTCTTGACCTTTTATTTTTTGCAAATTGCTTTAGCTGCTCTGCCAGGCTAATGAATACTCAAAATTCATAAAGGAAATTTTATTTCTATTGTTCAGCATAATGTAGTTCTCTAATGTCACCAAATGCTCATTTTCTGATTTACTTCTATACATAAAGTATTCAACACCATAAGCGTCTCCTCATTTAGGAAGAATGACTGTGTATTTATAGGTGGAGACTCTCTGTTTTGTAAGTCACTAAAAATTGCAACTTGATGCCATATAGATATTCTCTATATTTTTAATTCATATTTGAATAAAAATTTTATTGTTGTCAGCATTACACAGCTAATAGAGCAGCACAGCAGCCAAGTTACAGCCAATTGTGCCTCAGGCATCATCTGAAAAATTTGCCGGCCAGTAGAAGATGGAATTCCTCTCCTCACTGTTGATGGTCAGTGATGAAAACCAACACAGAAGCAAACTGCTTGCTTCAGAGCTTCTAGTTCAGCATACCACATCAGCCTTTAAAAACGCTATTTGACTTGCTGATTTCATGTGGATGTCACCAGTAATGCACAAGGGTCTGCTGCAAGAGCAGCTCCTTATGCAAAACTTGCAAGAATTTTAAATCACAGCAGCCAACTATAAAAATTGCATATTTACAGTCACAGAATTCTACTTTTAAAACATATTTTTTGAAGTTGGATACTCCTGAGCAGCTTAAGCCTTGAAATTAGGCTGCTGACAAGAAAGTACAGGTAATTCCACACTCACTGACATTTTCAGATTTCTTTTTTAATGTGGTCATTCCATTCTGCTTGGCAGCTGCTATCATCCCTGTGTTAGCAAAACCAAACATAAAATTGCATAAGCTTACCAATTCTTTGGAAATTGTATGCAAAAACTGTATGCAAAAACAGAACTTGCAGGTATTTGCACTGACAACTTTCAGTTGACGTAACAAATCCACACTGCCTTCCTTATTTATTTTTTGAATAGTTATTGCAGGGTTGTCTAAAAAAATTCAGACAAAATTGTCTAAAAGCTCTATATATAACTTGACTTTAAAAGTTTTAGAAATGAAAGAAAGCCAGTGCAGACTCAATATTCTGAGGGCTACTCCAAAGTTAGCTTCCTTAGCACATGGCTGAGCTCCACAAATTATTTTGTTCAGAAAAACATTTTCTTCCTTACACATTTCTGCATCCATATGAATAATTTCTCACATGAATCTTTAACTCTTTTTGCCTTCCTTCCACAATTTCTGCCTGTGAGGGAATACAGCACCCCGTCAAAGCAAAAACAAGTTGCCTGTGACCCAAGCCTTCTGACAAAATCCCTCATACTGATCCATGGTGACACCAGCTGTTAGATCCTCTCCCAGCTTCATAGACTGAGACCTGGATCTCTTAGTTCTGGCCATAAGTTAAGAGACACCAGATAGCACATGTGAAGGTTTGTCAGCAGAATATTTTTACTTTTTTTGGCAGATGGCTAAACTGAAACATAATGGCGTAGAGTATGTTGGATTTTGCTTAGTTAGCTTTCCCTTCGATGTCAGTTATGAGAAAGATTAAGTCACCAAAAGAAAACATAATTCTTCTCCATCATTAATCATTTGGCAAGCGTACAACCCACTGCTGGATCACCAAGAATTTGGGAACAAACTGAAGCAAGAGGCCATCGATCTGAAATGCACTACAAGAACCAGAGCTCTCCTCCACTGCTGGATGGAGGCACAAGTGTTTCTGCAGCAGGGGAGGGACATCAGCTCATCAGCAAAGCAGCCATTAAGCGAGTTACCTGTGGTGAGAACGGGGTGTGACTGCAGGCTCTGTGTGACTGCACAGCACCGGGGCCGCACGTGGGATATTTATTTACAGCACTACAGGTGGAAGGTAAAGGAGCTAACATGAAGTACTGGTTGTACGTTGCCCTAATGAAAGTTTCTATTTAAATGCTAAGTATTATTACAAGGAAACAGAAGAGTTGACAGCTTTTATATTTTAGATAGTCTTTGCAAGGAATCTTCTGCGGAAAATACACTGAAGAACCACAAATCCAGACCTGGATCTAATTGATGGATTAGGATGGAAGCAAAGCTAATAGATCACTTGGAAATAAGAAAAAATGGGTAATCCAAGAATAAATGTGGATATGCAAGAGTCAGGAAATTTTTGCTGTCAAAATAGACATATTTACTTTAAGGCTGCTGGGCAGTAGGGGATTTTATTGTTTTGGTTTTTTTACAGGCATGTTACTTGTCTTTATTTCAAATGACTGAATTATCTACTCAACATATTAATTTTTATTAGGAAGCTAACTGCTTAAACATTAAACGTTTCCCTAATAGTTTGAAGATGTGTTCGAACTCAGTGTGTTAACCTCCTGTGACTCCAGAGTTCACTTCATAAGAAGTGAATCAATTTTATGGTTATAATGTCTTTGAGGTGTAAGGAAAAGGCATTACTCCTTTACAGTTAATTGACCAAAGTTTTTATAGGATTGGCAGCACCAGGCTTCTATATATGGTTTTCATTTTGAGAGAGCACTAGTATAAGCAATGCTGTTTTCAAAGCTCTGAGCTTCTTGTGGATTATTTTTTTTTTCTTTAAAGGTCTCTAAAATGGATTCTGAGTGAGAATGCAAACTGTTATAGCAGTGATAAAGTAATGACTATGAATTCTTAAAAGATTCTTCCGATTTTTTCTAAAAGGTTAGATTTTAAGTAAATCATAATAAAGCTCAAAGGACTAGAGACAAAAATTAGTTAACAAACTCAATATAATTTGCTGGAAGCATTCCTGTTTTCCCAGTTCTCTGAACAGTACCATACATCCAGCCATCATCAATTGGTTGCACATTGATGATATAATCACCATCCCTGAAGGAAACTTCATCTTCATCTTGAGCGCTGTAGTCATACATAGCTCTGTATGTTCTCTGTTGAAGGAAAGAAAACAAGGCTGTAAAGTCTCAAGTCTAAACCTGAGATTCTTTGATTCCATCCTTGTGCACAAAGAAGAAAAGAGAAGGAAAAAAAGAATAGAGGGAGCAAAGCAGAGAGAGAAATCACAAGTGTACCTGTTGAAAAGGAACAGTATTCCCTTCTACACCCTCTCAAATATACAGTGAATATAGGCCCTTGTTCTGAGCAGCAAAATAATTGTTTTGTTAACTCACATTGTCTTATGGCTTCAAACAAACAGATTTCAAGCCATTCACTGCATATTGAAATATTCTAACTGTTGTTTCATTAATTCACCAGTAACAGTTCATTACATCCAGTCAGGCTAGGTCTGCTTCTGCTCCCTATTTGCATGATTCACAAATAGCTTCTCCTGTGCCTTCACTACAAGAAGAAACACAGTCTTCATCCAGGCCATTAACTTTTCCATCTCACTGAATGTCCTTCATTTCATTAGAATTTTACCCCCAATTAAGAATTATGAATGCATTATTATCTAAAGAAAAAACAAGATTTTTAAAAGTCTATAAAAAAAATTTACGAACACTTATCTTTTCATATTCAGACAAAATTTAGCAAATGAAGTCCCATCATTAGCTAAGACAAATTGCTCCACACTATAAGACAAGCTTTCATCTTTTTTCTCCATTTTTCTAAATAGAGTATTTATTTTCACTCATAATCAATAAAATGCCATCATTTACTGGAATTCAAAGTGGATTATCAAACTCCGGAAGAACAGTCTCCCCTTGTATCTTAACAGCAGAATAAAACTAGCTTGTTTTAAAATTCCCAGGAGTACTTTCTTTTCCTTACCCTGGCTCTTAACAGAAGTCAAAAGCAGTTCAAGCATCACTGATAAAATCCAATTTCCCTTCTGGTAATTTTTGCTATGTTACCATATGTAGCTGAATTTTTCTGGTACAATAATTTAAAGAGAAAAAAAGGCAAAATAGTCAATGTGTGAGTTCATGCCTAGTACTATTGTCTGAGCCTTTTAAAAGACAGCAAACTTCTCTGCTCGAGAAAACAGCTATGAATTAGTTTTAGTTCATATCATATATATGGGAGTTTGAGTTTTTAATAAAACTTTTTTTAAAAAAGGTGGAGATTTGCTGGGTTAAGAACTGGCTGGATGGCCAGCCCAGAGGGTGGTGGTGAACAATGCTGCATCCAGCTGGGGACAGTCACCAGTGGTGTCCCTCAGGGTCTGTGCTGGGGTCAGTTCTGGTCAATATCTTTATTGATGACATAGATGAGGGGATTGAGTCTTTCATTAGTAAATTTGCAGATGACACTAAGCTGGGAGCGTGTGTCCGTCTGTTGGAAGGTAGGATGGCTCTGCAGAGAGAC
>VWZV01004896.1:302879-347635 GCA_013397155.1 Irena cyanogastra | reverse complement strand
TTTCCAGGCAGCAACTGACAGAACAAGAGGGCACAGTCTTAAGCTGCACCAAGGGAAATATAGGTTGGATATTAGGCAAAAATTTTTCATGGAAAGAGTGGTAAAATTCTGGAATGGCCTGTCCGGGGAGGTGGTGGAGTCACCATCCCTGGATATGTTTAAAAAAAGACTGGATGTGGCACTCAGTGCCGTGGTTTAGTTGAGGTGTTAGGGCTGGGTTGGACTCAATGATCTTGAAGGTCTCTTCCAACCTAGACATTCTGTGATTCTGTGATTGCTCCATGTGGAGTGAGCAGGCCATTTGTCACATGTTGGCAATGTGGAATTATTTAATCCAAACTCTATAGGGCGACTCACCATTACTGTTCCCATGCTAGAAATATACTTTTAGTCTTGGCTCTATCATTGGTAGTGCAAATTAAACAGAACAGAGAAATCAGCTCCTGTTTAAACACTGGAGACCATTGGAGACCACCTTTCCTGACAGGTCTATCTTGAACTGCATTTGAGTCTTGTGCTATATTAGTGTTCTCTGCCATGCCTTGTTTTGCTGACCTACAAGCTGTGACTCAGAGCAGTTTTCAATCAGAAGTATGTACTTTCCTAGTGGTTCCCTAATGTCTTCCAAGTATGCATGGAAATCAATGAAAAAAAGGATCATTTTTATGCATTACACGACAGTAAATAATTTCTTGGGTTCCATAATCACCAAAAATTCCTTAAATACTTATAAAGTAGACAACAAGCAATCAAAAGGCTCTCTGCCTTTCAGAATTTTATTTTTTCCAATTATTTCAACTGATCTCACTGCTGAGCCTTGAAACTAACTCCAAAAAAGCAGTGAAAAATATGCTATTACAACAAACTCAGCAGCAGTTAGCCCTTTAAACAATTTATCTCAGAAGAGGGTCCATTTAAGAAAAATGGTAGCAAGTCTGTATCTGGTATAAAGCAGTATATGGATTTTGCCTAGAGCCATGCTTATAGGTCTCCCTTAAATGGGAAAAGACTGGTGAAGAGATTAAATGTTTTATAAAACTAACATAAAATTGGAAAAATAGAGAGGTTTTGCTTGCTCAGAAGGATGCTCGCTCTTCCTTAGAGCACCATGGCAAAGGACATACCTCCTAAAAGACAGTTTGACTACATCACTGTGGTGCACAGTTGTGAAGACAAGCCCCCACTATTTCAAACTTTAAAAGAATTTATTAGGGCCCTAAATGCTGCTGAGGAACCTAGATTTATGGCCTTAGCACCTAATTAGGTGCTAAATGGCTGTCAGGAGAAATCTCCATAATAATCCTGTTAGCATTTAATGCCTAATTATCACTGCAGAGTGTAGTCTGTGGTATATAATCGAGAATTACAATGCCTAAAGGACTCAAAGCAGGGATTTTAAAATGCATTTCAGTGAATTATTCCTCAGTATTCCTCAGTCAGAAGTGAGTTTAGCGGGTACTAAATTACAAGAGGGTGTAAGTTTGGAGTTCTGCAAAAGAATCAAAACTCACTTATCTCCCACCTCCTCAAGGGTCTGCCTCAAAGCCACTGCTTAGACAGATCAGTAAGTCTTGTCCATATGAAGAACTGAAATGCAGCTATTATATTCTCAGCTCCCCAGCCACTTCTGGGCAGACAGGAGTGTATTTCCACTTCACCCCCAATTCATATCTGTTCTACGGATATCTCCTTGCAAAGAGCAGTAACTCTTGCAGTATCCTTCACATAAAGCAGCCATCAAGGAAAGCCAACTTGAAGCATAGGTTTTCCTACCACTCTTGGATCTGGAACAGTGTGTGAACATCCCATTAGTTTCCAAAGAGGAAAACAGCCTTCAGGGCTTTCTACTATAAAACACTTCGTACACTAAGCAACAATTTAATTCACCCCATTATGCAGAACTGCTCACAGCAAGTGAGGGAAAGTTAAGAATCAAAAAATAATGCAATTTATATGAAAAAAACCTACCCAAAGATTGTGTTAGGATCATGCCTAATACAAAACAGAGCTCAAAATTAAATAAACCAGATTTTGAAAATTAGAAATTAGAAAAATTCTGTTTCTCAATATAGGAGACTGGTGAATATGATTCTAAAATGAACTTATGGCTTTTGGGGACAGATTTGACAACATACAACAACTCAGTTGAAAGGAGTAAATGTACTAAAGGAGTTAACTCTGCAATCATCTCTGCCCTGATATAACCCATGGGATCTTAATCACTTTTGCCCTAGAGATGTCCTGGCAAAACTCAGGCATTGATGAATGCCTTTATCACCTTCACTGCTTTTAGCTAAACCTCAAAAACTGCTCAGGCTTTGAGGTCACTATTCTAGGATTCCTCTGCTCCAGTCTCCTTCCCCTGGCACTTCCTCCTCGTCTTTTCTCCCTCTGTTATTAGCCAGAGAACACTGCATCTCTGGCAGTACTGCTCCAAGAACTGAACAGGCAGCTGAAAGCAACCAACCTAAACATGGTGTAAGTTTGTCAGATCTCCTGCAGCATGTCCACTCCTCATTTTAAAAGCACTCCAAGACAGTCATCAACCTTCAGTCAGCGCAAACTGCTACATTCAAACATATCCCCAGCCAGGGGCTACCCCCAAGCACAGTCTGAGACCACTCTGTGTTGGCCCAATAGCTGAGAGCAACATGTGCAATGTACCTGGATAAGCTGCACAGGCTAATGAAAATATTCTAGTCTTAAGATGGGAAGCCAAGGGAGCTTGGCAGGTTTCTAACTGCATCTGAGATTCCTCTTTCAGAGCAGAATCATCACCCCAGGGTGCTAAGATCACACTCTGTCTTCCTCACCAGACTGGCAAATTGGCAGTCAGCACCAGGCCAGCAGTCCTTGATTTCCTCTCTCTGGAAATGCTTGGGGTTTATTTTCTAATGGGAAATCCACTCAGCTTTTAATAACAGCAAAATGAGTTTAAATCATGATGTTTGCTGTTTTCATTTTTTTTCCCATGAGAAAATATGATCACTTATAAGGATGTCAAGTGAAAACAGTTTCACAACAGGGAAAATAAATCTGTTGAAATAAGTCAATCTTACTTTTAAAATCCTTTAACATCACTCCCTTCCTTTTCCTATTACCTTCGCATTCCCAGTTCTGGAAGAAGAGGCAAATGATGATTCTCAAGATGACTGAAATGACACTGTTTTGACAGCCTGTCAGGTAAGTCACTGGGACACAGAGGTATTAGGAAACAGCAGTCACCTCTCTGCCCCCGAAGCCGCAAAGGCCGGTAAGCGCATTCTGAGATTTGCCGGCATCTCCATTTTCAGTCTACTGGATTTGAGGGCTGTTTGCTTTGCTCCCCAGTGACTAGCAAATCCTCTGGCAAAGCCCAGGCTTCCAGGTCTCCCACTTTTTGGATTTTGTCTCTTTCGGAAAGCAGCCAGCTCCCAAAGTGCCTTGTAATATCCTTGGAAATTAACGCTTGATTCCACTATCGGCTGTCTTACAGCTGTCATGCAGGTGTCTAAAGAGTTTCTCAGGTTATTGACTCACTCAATGATGCAGGTATCTGGCTCCCAGACTTCCTAGCAAGTTAGCCCCTTCAGCCCCAGACAGCTGAGAATCTGGCAAGCCTGAAAGTACTCACATCACACAGAAAGTAATGACCTTTACAATATAAAATGTCATGGAGTTTCAGTTTTACAAAAAAATACAAGTTTTATCTAATCTTGAAAACAGGTTTTTTTCAGCTCAGCAAGCTCTAAGTTTGGTGCATAATTAAATATTTTTTCATCTCTAAAAAAGGTGACAGAGGTAGTAAATATCCATCTACTCAAAATAGTTTAAAATTCAAAATGACAATATTTTAAGGTAAAAGGTGGCTGGATCTCTAGGCAACTAGGAAATCTCTAGACAGTGATATGATTTTAAAAATATGATAACCATTAAAACTGTATTTTTTATATAGGGAGTTAAAAAGGAAGCTTAATTTCCTCAAAATCCCAGCTGAATACCATTCAGCTCTCCTTCCATGACCAGTTATTTGAAAATGAAATATTCATTCCAGCTTTACATTCCCATCCACCACAGCTGAGAACTTCACGAGGCGGCCACGGTTTCACGATAAAGCTTCTCCTCAGGTGCTGACCAGTGTAACACAATCTGGATCATACACGAGTCTGGGCACGACTGCTGTGTGGAATCAGAAAGGGCACAGCAATCTGGAGTCTGAGCTAGCCCTGTACAAGCAGAAGTAATATAGGTAGGCACAAAGCCTGCTAGCACAAAATCAGCAAGTCAAAAAAACTGAAACTAATTTAAACCAACAGGGTGATCTTAAGAGATCACTGGTTTTCAGCCAGTGCTAGGAGCATGAATTCATCGCAGAGCATAACATCAAAATCCAGCCTGTGAAACATTGTCCAAGCATCTACTATTTGTTTTAAGTAGGTAAGGAGGTAAAGAATTCAGTTATTTCCCTGCTCTCTGAATATCTTTTTTTTAATGTATTCTGATATAGAACTCCTTACCACTGCCCATAGTCACTTAAATCTTTTTCATACATGAGGACTACCAGTTACATTTATGATAAAGACAGTCAAACAGGTCAACTATAGAACTCTAGGGGTTCCATTCAGTCATTTTTAAGAGACTTTGCAATAGCTGATGACAGTGTTTACCAAACAAAATTCTCCTTTAAATTCAATACTCACCAGACTTGCTGAATGAGGCTGTGAATGCATGGACCTCATGGATGACATACTGGTCTGGTGCATGTATCCATATCCTTGAGTCTGGCTTTGTTGATATGCCCCAGGGAGAACAGGGGCTGCATTAAAAAAAATGCACACACATTAATTAGTATTTTAAAACCGCCCTTATCTAACATTTTGTAGAAATTGTAAACTATTTTCCCTGCTAATAACAATTCCTCCATACAAAACAGTACAGAATTATTTGTACAATAAATACAAATTTTTAAAGGCTTTTTAAAGCTTGATTTACACTTAAATGTAGCCACAGCTATAGCAATATATCCACAAACACTATCATGGTTAGTTGGAAGGAAAAGTTTAACGTACCATTAGGAGTTTAATCATTAAAAGGTTTACAAAAGTTTAAGACACCATCAACTCAATTTTGGTACAGACATAGATAAAGCACTAATTATATGTCCCATAAGCTGCCATCTTTAAGGAATGAATGATGAAAAAAAGGTAATACAGTTTTGAAATGGTTCACTAGAAATTAACTGTAATTAATTCTTAACTCATTGCAAACTAACTCTTCTTTATTGGGCTATGAACAAAGAAAGAGTGTGATTTGCAGGAAGAGGCAGAAATTTTAAAAAGTGAGCCCACAGTCAAGTATCTTAGTTTATTCTGATTCCATCAACATTCTTAGTCCAACACAGAGAGATCAATGCTACTTATACATTTCGAAGTCCACTTTATTCAGTATTTTCCTCTTACCACACAATTACTTCATTTCTTTAATACATATTTTATTCACATTTTAACAATTCTGCATACTAATCAATCATATATTAACTTCTATTGTATCAAGAGCTCCTGAAAGCATGAATACAACCAATAGGGATCCATAATTCTACTGCTTACTAGAAAAGCATTCATAAACTTCCCACATCTGCCCAAACATCTTACCATGGCAACCGACTGAAAAAAAACGTGTTAAAAACATGGTTGATCAAAAAACCGTGAGAAATAAGCCCAGCATAAGTGACTATTTTCCTAACAAAGCCAAAAAGTATTTTAAAAGCAAAATTTAAAATACTGAAGTGATTTTCAAAATAAAAAGATGAAAGGTTAGTCACCACATATTTGTGCACATTTTACAAGATTCAGGCTCTCTGAGAATGAAGATTTCTGGCTTGTATGGAGGTTATTACCCATCTCCACTGTTATTTGCCAGAATTTTACTAACTCAATAGGGAATTCATTTAGCTACACTGAAAAAGAAATGCATTTCTGCTGATACTTTTCAAGTGGTCGATTTAGGAGATAGTTTATCTAGCTCCTCTTCCAAAAGCTGTCTTTTGGTTAAAGGAGATGGAGCTTATGAAGCACATGATTAAAAAATCTTCAAACATGGAGTCATTCAGTAGTCCAGCACTTCCTGGGATAGATCTCTTGAGCTTGTTGGGAAGTAAGAACCACTTATGCAGCAGCCATCACACAGATTCAAAAAGGAGCAAATCTAATGTAAGATATAATGGTGTTCACAATGACTTGTAAAACGAAAAAATACATGAAAAAGCAGGAAAACCCAATTAAAAAATATATTTATGGTAAGTATTCATATTTGCACTAGTATTATTACTCCATAATTCTCTGCTTCTGGAGTTGTCAGGACAAGAAATGGATGTGAAAAAAGGGGCTACAGAGAAAATTTTTGCTCAACTATTTCAAAAAGAGAAGTCAACCTTGTGCTTTCAGCAAGTTTGTTTTACCAATCCTGCTTCTCCAGCTAACATAATCATTGATTTCAACAAAGGTTCTTCTTAAAACTTCCATTTAGTTTTAGCTAGCATATTCAAATGCACTAAGTGTGCAATTACAATTTGCGATGCTACACTTTGCTCTACTATACTTGTAAAGATAACTAACACTATATATTAACTAGGGTTTTTCTGATTTAGAAAACATGCTTCAAACTATTGTAATGAATAGATTGTTGTGTTAAATGAGGGAAATCAAAGTGATATGCAGTCAGATGCAACATTGGAACATGATGAATAATGGATGTTTTAGAAGGGCCAAGTTCATTTTAATGACATATAAGTAGAAAGAGATTTTAAAGTAGTTCAATCATCAGAGAATTGCCACCCATTCACATGTTCACAGGATTATCATGCATTAAGTGAATAGTCCTAAGTAGTTCATCAAATAATTTATGTTTCAATATTGTTGCAAGCTATTTCCACATGAGCAGATGTGGCCCTTCATGAGAAAATAGAGAAAAACATAATTTAATCAGAGGTTCTGTGATCAAGCTGGAATGAATACATTTTGTCTAATTCACCATCAGCACGAATTGTAGGCCAGTTTGTAAAAGCCAACAGAGTCTCATCTCCTCACACCAACAGCAAATTACTTTATGGGTTGAAAACTAAGCACAGCTTGAACTTTTTAACTTAGCAGGAGGAGCACCTTCAGCCAACACTGGCCACTGAGCAGCCAGCAGCAAGCCTGCCCTACAACAAGAAAAGGGCTGGTAGCTCTTCCCTGGTCCCTGGCAGGGCCAGACACCCTGAGAGTCCCTTTCTTCTTCCCAAGAGAAGCAGAGACTGGTAGGAACCTTATGTTCTTGATTCCTTCTCCCCAAAAGAGATCTTTCTCATTTCCTATCAATCATCCCTTGTCAGTGTAAGGCAGCAAGTCTACTGATGGTCAGCTTCACTCTAACTTCCAAGTCAACTGGCTTATTTTGGGGAGGATAACCCACAGCTCCTGCCTCTGTGACAAGTGACAGCTGCAGGTCTGAAATGTGCTTTCCTCTTCAGCAGTCTCTCACAGGCTGAGAGAATTCTGTCAAACTGACTCAAGGAAGCTCCTTGCCATTTTACCTGCAATGATGGAAAACATAAATCCACAAAAATAAAGCATTTCTTCCAAAGCATGAGAAATTTTGGAAAGTGATAGAAATTGTAGTATTAGAAAAAGATTTTATACAAATAAAAAGAAGGATTAGCTTTGCTAATTATGTTCTAGTAATTTATTTGGGTATCATATATATGGGCTGGGGTTTTCTTTCATTAAAAGAATACTGTAGTATTCTGCAAAAAACTTCAAAAACAATCATTCTTTTCTAACAACTTTTAACAAAAAATAGTGAAGAAATTTCTATTTGGAAGACTATTTGGGAATCATATAAATAAGCAGAATAGTGAAGAGACAATGTCTGAGCTGTGTTTCTGGTGACATACAGATAATTCAAGGTGAGATTAAATGATGCAGAGAAAGAGTTTGACTTTTTTTTGTCATCATCACACATAGTTAACTGCAATCTTTTGGCTCAGTCTGAAGTATAAAGTTCTATAACATCACTGACTGCAGCAGCAGCAAAAGCAATGGTTTTAGCTAACCTAAGGGAACAATAAAATACAGTGCTGGAACATGAAATTCATTTAACTGAAGCCAGATTTATTGGTGATGGAGCTGAGGGCTGACCATTGCTCCCAGAAGTACAGGTGGATGTTTTTTTCTTGCATTAAGACTTTACCAGATGCATTCTGATTTATCAAAACTTACTTTTCTTTTTTTCTCGTCCTACTTACCAAGCAAGCCAGATATTAATTTTAAATTATCTACGTGAAAAAATTTATCATATATCTCTTACAGTATCTTTACAGGCTTCCCCAGAGAAAAGAGCAAGAAAAACAAATTAACATTATATAAGACCAACAGAGAGGAAGCCTTCAAGAAAAAGAAGCAGCTGAAAGCATGATAGCAAGTATCAACTTGCTGCCGCAGACAATGGGGTCTGCAGAGGATATGCTTTGAGAAGAACTGGGAAAGAAAAAGGTCAAATTGTGGAAACAGGAAAGGAATCCTTAAGAGAGCATCATATAACTAGGAGCTTAAAAAGAAATGTTATGCTAAAAAGAAAAATCAGTTCAAAGTTAGGTTCCAAGATACATTTTATCAATACCATACTTGAACTCTCTTCCAATCTTTTGTACAACAGAACCTTGATAATCCATGGTAAAACAATATATCCTCAGTGGTAACTACTGCACTTTTGCCATTTACTGCAACACAGGCCAATTACTGAACCACATGTAAAATAACCACTCCATTTACTCTCACACACATCATACACTTTTAAGGATTTAATAGGATCCTTCCTATTCTAATACCTCAACTCACAGTTTTACTCCTAATACTTCAGACAACTGACAGAGAATATTGCAACATTCTGTAATCATAACATGAGAGAACACAAATTAAAAATAAAGATTTGGATTACTATGTGTCTGTGATACATTAGGTAAAAAGCTGCAGGCTTTCTAAGCAGCACAAAACATCCAGAATACAGCATCATCACACAGCTCTGTTACTGCCATCACAATGAGCTCACCAAAAACAGCTCAAGGTGCTTATGGGAATCATGCTCATCCACATATATGAAGTCCTCCTCCTTTTTTTTGCCTTGCTACTGCTGTATTTTCCACAGGTTGCTACATTTGCTGCAGGCTTCACAGACTTCCCTTAGAAAGCTTTCCCCATAGTTTTCAGTTCCTTCTTTCTTTTGGTCTTTCCTCAGCTACGTCCCAGGCAACAGAAGACACAGTCAGAGAGATGCAATCACAGGCGGGCAGATGCAGGTGTACAGGACATTTCTGGGGACTCAGGTCACCCCATGTGCTGTCCATGTGGACAGGTCACTGTGCCTGAACTGCACAGCCCCTCTGACACTACCCAGTGTAACACCTGACTAAGGAAATACAACCTTAGGAAATATAGGAAACAGAACTGCTACTGCTGCGTCAAAGCTGGTGGATAGTAACAACTGATACCTTTTAAAGACTTCTCCAAAAAGTATTAAAGAGGTTACTTTGATCACAAATTCTGGCTAGATGATTTTTTTCTTTCATTTTCTATCAATTTCCCAGATGTTGGCTGCTGCACACCACCAATGAAATATTTAAAGTGAATTATTTTCTCAAAGAAGTCTCTAAAAATAATATAATATGTCCCCGTTTAAAATCAGGGCCAAATTTTCAGATAGGTTGAGTTTATTCAGGCCTTGTCCTGTCAATTTTTATTTTAGGATGCAGATTTTAATACACCTCTTTGAGCAACCACAAACCCTCTAATTTCTCTTCTTTATTTCCCAGGCTCTTGAGATGAGCTCAGCCCAGCACAGCACTAATCATATAAGCAACTTGAGAAACAGTTTTAAGGAGAGATTTAAAAGAGGTTAACACATTAATTCTACAGAAGTTCACATCCTGCCCAAGCATAAACAGCAGCAGAAATAGAACATAATTGTTGTTAGCCACGAATTTAGTAAGAGATTTAAAGAAGGGCCATATCACAGGCTAATCAGAAACAAGAATCTTGACACTCTGGCAACAAGGCAGGTTAGATGTGATGAGGGTACAATGTTAAAAAGGCACAAAGAGCAGAAAAGTAACTTGACTGTTACACCCGAGCTTTTAGCAGACTTTTAAAGATGATGTGCTGAACATCATTCTCTGCTGAAGTTAAGACTTTTGGAAGAATTTGGCAGGAGTCATGAGGGGATATGCCTCAAGGAGGTTACAGGCAGTCCATCCCTGGTGCCCACTGCATATCTGAGGTTGTTTCCCACTGAGCTGGCTGAGACAGCCTATCACTTCTTCTACCCCTTCCTTCCTCTCAGATATGTTGCTCTTCTGCTGGCTTGGTGAGCTCAGCCAGGGATCAGACCCAATATAGTGCAAGGACAGGGACAGGACCAAGTACCCAAGGCCACAGACAGCAGAAAGCAAGTAACAGCTAGATCAGCTCAGCTGTTGCAAGGTATGTCCCCCTAAGCACCTCTCTTTCATGCAAGCTGCCTCTGAATTAAAACCACAAAAGAGCTGAGCCTCTCACAGATGCTTCCCTCCAGATGTCCCAGCATCCAGCTCCAAAGGAAGCACCCCATGTAATGCAGATGCTCCTGTGTGCTCGCATGTGGCAGACTTGCTACTTGCAGCTACTTGCAAAGTAGTGGCATCCTAGGTCTCCATAATACTTGTAAAAAGTCACAGTGGAAGTCTAGAGAATATTCAGTGTAATGCAGCCAGTAAGAGCTGTTTTCTTGACAGTAAAAACAGGTATCAGAGAAGTTAAAATACTTCAATGAGTGTGCAAGGATTGCCCAGAGAGGTTGATATGAGGTACAGAACTCTGCAGCAACCCCATGGTACTGAGCAAGGAGACAGTCACTAAAGAATACAGTAAAAAAGCAGCCACAGAAGTAGAGAAAACAAATAGAAGAATACAGGAATGTTAGACAGATACAATATTAGGAAAACCTCAGCAATAATTTTATAGTGCAGAATTGATCGCCAAGAATGCTCCTGTCCCCAAATGGGAGGAAATTTTTTTTTAAAATCCTAAAGTTTCATGCAAAAAGAACTGTTAAAAATTGGGTAAATAAACTTTTTTTTTGCCAATCATATCAAAATATCTATAACTTTCAATCACTATTACAGTTTATGTGGCTCTTCAAAATTAAATACATTTCAACACAAAGCTGGATTCTTTGTTTTAAGAAATTCAAGCTTTAACCTTAAAAATCTCAAACTGAAAAATGTGGTTCTTTTGGCACTGAGACATTAGTCACATGTAATCCATTCCTAAATAAAAGTTTGCCTTTTAAACTACTGTCTTCTGATGAACACTGAATTCTGATGAATTCCCATTCATTTGTAAAATTGAATTGCTCAGCATTATCTTTTCAAATAAGCAAGAAAATTAAAAAACACTCTAAAGTGGTTGTGACTCTTATCTATTACAGAGTTTTTTTCAATCAGAAAGAGTAGCACAGCACAGTCAAATTTACTGGGAATAGTTCAGACTATGTAAGCAATATAAAAGGCACTAACCTGAAGACTGAAGATGGTGAGACCTGATACAGAAAAACGCTGTTTTAAGAACAGCAGAAAACACCATGGTAAGGCATCTTGGCATTTTTTCCTGTAAAAGTAACTTTCTCTTCATTTCTTTTGGGTTTTTTTCCCCTCTTTTCTTTGCCTTTTACTGGTCAGTTAGCCTGATTTCATGGATGTCTGAGCTACCAGGGTGGCTGCTCTCAGTGGTTCTGTCAGAAGCAGCACTTTGTCTGCATGCTATCCATTACAGGAGTCAGTAATAGTAAATTGCAATATCAAACCCAGATATAATTAGGTTGTCAAAATAACAACCTGAAAGTATGGCCTAATTCACAGGGGGTGTTAATAAATATCTGCCATGCTCACTGACCTCATTAGAATTGAAGATCTGAACTACTTGGATTCAATGACAAATTCAGAATGTTACAGCTTAGGAAGTTTCCATAACCTAAATTCTAAAGATAGAAGAAATCAACTGTGCAATCTTCAAATACTTTAAAAAATGATGGAGAGGAGGCCAACAAAATTACTGATCTTGTGTTTAAAATACCATTAATTATTCATCATGCAAAAAATCAAAACATCTCTACTCTCAGAACTACTTACTGACATACTACAGTTTATAAAATAATGTATTTTAAACTAAACTTCATTAGTGCCATGATTAAACAGATTGTTTAAAGAATCATTACTTTAGAACACCATCTTATCAGCTAGCAATAATTAAGACTAACTATATTGTATCCACCATGCAAGCTGAAGTAGATTATTATAGGAAATGTAGAATCATGCGGTTATAACTCTTGAGAGCAATTTCACCCTAAGAAATTAAAATTTGATTTAGAATGAAATTCTAAATGCAATAGAACACCTCACATAGCTGTTGAGCATATGTCAGAGAAAACTAAGACATGTTGAAAGGAACAACAAAAAAATGTCAAGTGTGCTCATGTGACACTGGAATCCTGCATTTTATTTGAGGTTTCCTTTTAGGCAGGGACTATCTCATATTTCAGTCCAAGTTCTTGATTTGTATGAACAAGCAATATCACTAATAATAGTTATCCTGGTCTTTGTTTTATAAGTCCATCATAAATCCAATAGCAGATGAAGTGGGAATTTTAGAAATACTAGCTAGCACAGTGGAGGAAAGTTGGCAAACTGTGTCTCTAGTACATCATGGTCTATGTGTCTGGTGATTCAGACCTTCTTAATTCTTCACATTTTGAGGAATGGTGGATCCATCAACTCCATTATATTCTTTTTCATAGTAAATTATTTTCCAAGTTCCATTCTGGCCTCTCTGAGGGTTCTAAATCTCTGTATTTCAAAAGTCTCTCATGGACAATTTTTTCCTTAAAAAAAACGAGTATGGCTTTCATTCCTCGTCACAGTAACTGAAAAACAGCAATATGTTTTTTAAAAGCCCAGGCTAGCACAGCCTCCAGAAGCCTTGTCTGCAAGCAGCTATCAAATATCACAGTCTAGACAAAAATGAAAGGAACTCAGGATGTCCTATTTTCTACAGTCAACATTAAAAGAAAGAGGACAGTCAACAGAACATCCATCCTCATCATTAAAAGACAATAATACAAGGAATATTTTTGCCAGAAAGCGATTGTGGATACTGCGTAGAGCATCATTTTTATTGAGGTACAGGAATTGGAGCATACTGAGTAATAGCTCAAAAGCTTTTGTGATCATTAACACATTACTGCCAGAGTAAAGCATCACAGAGTTGTAAAGTATTAGCTACCTGTAATTTAGTGCTCTGGCAACAGGAGAGGATACGAAGTCAAACCTCAAACAGGCCACAGAGTCCCTGCCTGTGCCTGACTCTGGAGCAGTGAGGTGGTAAGTGCCAGCTTGCAAAAAGCAAAAGCCAGTCCTGTTCTGGCAGAGCAGACAATTTTGATGCTCTGAAAATGACATCAGCTTCCCCAGACTGCTTTTGGACTGTCCATTTAGAACTGCAAGACCACAAACACTCAAAAGAATTGATTTGATAAATGTAATACCATAGTAGCCCCTTCAAACAAAAACTTTTTCAAATTGAAGTAAAGGTGTTTATTATAAAATAGGTTGTTAAAAAATCTCCCAGAAAATTCAGTAAAATATTTTGAAGTGTTATCAGCCTTTAAAAATATAGGAAAAGGCTGTTTGTAGTGTTTATTCATATTCATGTTTTTGTCAGTTTTGCTGAAAAACCAGAGTAAAATGAAAGTGAACACAATACAAAATTACAATTTAGAACGAATTATATTAATTATTATCTTCCTCCAACCTCTTCGAACAGTTGTTTTGGGGATTTTAAAAGTTGCATGAATTCTATCTCTGACATTTAGGACAGGCCAGCTACAACCATCTTCCTCACTTAAAATTTATTTCACATAAAATATAAACCATTTATCTCCCTTCCAGATTCCACTGACTACACTATTCCAATTTTTAGTACAGCACTGTAAAAGAGAAAATTACTTAAATTATTTGGCTTCTAACCCTAAAACTAGAGTCCTATTTGTTCCCAGTTTTGAATTCAAAATGTAATTTTAGGGTTATTATGATGAACATGGAATATTCTAAACCAGTTAAATATCCTGAAAAAAAACTCTGGTTTGATATTCAACTGCAAAATCTTTTATAAATGTTTAATTCACTCATTTTCCTCACAAAAGCAAATTAAATACATTAAATACCCTATTGCAACCTGAGGAAAAAATAATTACTAACAGGGTATAGATTATATAGATTATATTGTGTCATGGGAATCACTCTAGCAGTTCAAATATAAAATATCATTTTATTCAGACACCACTACGAATGTTAGTTTGTCATTTTCTTCAGTGGTAGCTGTACAGTCCAAAGAGTTCAGCCTGTGTGTCTATTAACAGGTATGCCACAACACTCACACACACCTCATGTCCCCAGTGGTTCTGTGCCTGGAACACAACCAAACCACAGAGCATCCTGCTCAGAATATGAACTGCAGCCAGGATTTGGGGCTACAAACAAACCTTGGTGCCACCTGACTTTTTTGCCCGACATTCAACCTAAGTTGCAGCATGTCTCAGCTGAGACAACAGTACAATCTGCCTTGTCTCTCCCCACACACCAAACCACATTATTTTATTTATGAAGGCACAAAACATCTTAAAGCCAGCCCAAGGCATCCTCAGTCCTAGTGGGGCCACGGTTTACCACAGGAAGCTGCAGTTCTTACTTAAATTGTCAATAGGCACAGCTTTGCCGTAGGCTTCCTCACAAAAGGAAAGATTTAGTGAAATGAAGGTTAGCATGTTACATTACCCACGTCTTCAATTATAATTCAAATGCTTTTACATTTACTGAACATCTACTGTTGCCCTTGTGCATTAGAGAGAGAAGCCTGCAAGTTCTCACAGAAGTTGTGTTTTGATTTCTGTGCATAGATTTATTTGCACAGTGGGTAGAACCAATCTCAACAATGGTGGAAGGACAGCATTAACCAGGATCATGTATGTCACTGCACACAATTTTACTAATTATATTTATATATATATTATCTACTGGATATAAAATTCTCTGAAGTGTATCAAAAGCTGCTCTAGGAGACCACACTGAACAACTGAAACAACTCCTTGCCAAGGGAGCCATTAACACTTCCAACTGCTGAGTCACTTGGAAACTTCCTTTCCACTTTCTGCTTACCAACTGTTTAATGGAAAAGGGAACATCAAACTCAGACAGCTGGCAGAACAAACAGAAGGATGCCCTGAACTGCTGCTACACTACAGAAATTAAATGTGGGATCTCCTCTGGATTCTCCTCCACCTGGAAGTGTGAGGATTGTCTTTTGATGCTGCCAGATGCCAAGACTGTGAGAGAGAAGCATGGGAATCAAAGATAGGCATAAGGAATCTAAGCAAAAATATTTTGGAAGTATGAAATGTAAAGCCCTCCCTGGAACATTAACTCATCCTCAGTGAATACATACTGAATGAAAATGTGCTTTCAGACAAATCAACAATTTCTATCTTAATGTACTACAACCAGCATGGAATATTTAGTTTTATTCCCAGCACCTTAAACCAGGCCTTAATCAAAACTTAACTAAGCAATCACTTGAATTACTACATGACTTTTCAAGCTTTATGTTAAAAATCAGGTTTTCCAGATAGCTAATACCTTTTGTGGTGGAAAAGAATGAAATATAATTTTCTGGACTAATTTCTCTCATGTTCTGCATTAACAAAGCACTCAGCAGAGGACACTGAAAGTCCAATAGTCCAGACTAGGACAGAACACTGATAAAGCACAAGCTAGTGCATAAATGTAGTCCCAATGCCTTTCTGGATTCCTATACTTACGTGGCTTAAAAGACTTAAATGGATTATTCAGAGACAAAATTCCATATTAAGCAGAAATCCACGTATCATGTAAACACATAGAAATTAGCACATTTGTAGGGAACATATCCAACCTGTTTCTAACTGAAATCTAAACTCTTACAACTAACTTTGTCTTTACTTTTCTTTCTTACCTCAAATCTAGAGATGAGAAGGTTTTTAACACCAGGAAGCCTCCCACTATTTTCAAGACTCTAACTGTAATGATGCCATTTTAAATCAGGAAAAAAAATGCCCTTTGAACGTTAGGAGTCACTGCAAAACAGGAGGCAGAAGCTGAAACAGCGAAACACACCTCCTTCAAATGAAAGATGCAGTTTTCAGAAGGAGAGAGCTCTGTCTTGCTGCCTGAAAAACCATGTCCTTTTGGGTATGTATCCAATGTGGGTACAGCAAACCTTTACAAGGGAAACTATATCATTTCTGCAAAAATATTTTTGAGAATAGAAGACCAGGGTTCACTGCTTCTGGAGAGCAAGCTCCCTAACAAAGAAAAGTCTTCATGCTAAATAATTTGTGGCACCAGAGAGTTTACAAACATATACAGGCATTTGTGTCAGTATAACATACAGGAGAACTAGTTAGTTAAGTTCAAAAAGATCACAGAAGTTTGTGGGCAAGTTATTTACTGTTTGACTGGAAGCATTTGTAGCACATTACACACTTAATAGAAAAACACCTGATTACCAAGATAGAAAAACAGTTTTACTAAAATACTGTTGATTGGAAGATGACTATTTTTTTCCCCACATGTTAGCTTTCAGGGTGACAAACCTGCTAGGGGCTGGCATGTTAAAGAAGGAAAACCAAAGTATCATCTAGTCTGAAATACAAAAAAGTCAGAAACAGATGTAAGAATCTGGTGGCTAAGAGAAGTGTCAATGTGACCCTCACTTAGAGGTACCAAGAGTAGACACAGCATCGTTTTGATGTGTTCAGCTTTCTGTGACAGAGCAGCCTGCTGACACACTTGAAAGGGGACAAGAAACCCACAAATGCCTACAGTTCTTTCCATGAACTGTACAGTTCCTCTTCCTCTGAATGCCATGTTTGATTACCGGACTCTGGGGAACACTACAGAAACAGAGTTCAGCTATCTAGCAAAAAAGAACAGCTCTCCCCTGACTGACAGAGAAGAAAATATAACAGCTGTGTCATTCTGCTTGACCTCCCCAGAACGGCGGAGCTTAGCAACTGAATATGAATATGAAGAAGAGTGAAGGATCCTTTCCCCGTACTCCTGACACCTGAATCTGGACATGGAAGACAGATCTCTCTATTACAACATAAAGAGCAGTCAGATACTACTCCCTCTTTTTTTCTTCAACTTGTCTTTTACTAATGGTGATTCTTCCCAACCTAAAAACCAGAGGGTTTGTTATAAAAATTCATGGGAAGGAGAGATCAAGGAAGGGAACAAAATCTGGTTTTCTTTCCTCTTCTTCGTTCAGCTCTTGGCACAGGAGAAGAGTTATGACCACTATCCCAATGCAAGGAGACTCCTTGGCTTCATACTGGGAAACATCTGCATAAAGAGGGATTTTCTCTATTTTATCTGAGTAGTTTGTAGTCTTCTGACCAGACTAACCAGGAGCAGAAGCAGTAGCAAAGTTCCTTGTTCTAGGATTTTCTGTGGTATATACACATGGGTGTCAAAGCCTCAGGCAAATCCTACAGACAATCATTTTACATACAGAGTTACAGATATTGGTGTGTGCTAGGGAAGAGAAGGACACATCCTTGAAATTAATGTTTAAAATGTCAGTGTTGGGCTGAGGAATAAAAGGCCTCTCCTTGAGCTGGTACACAGAACAAGGCTGCTGCCAGTGACACACAACAATACCTAAGGTTTGTGTTTGCTCTTTGCAGGGCTGTGCTCACACTGCAGTTCAAAGAGAAGTTCTTCTAGTGCCCTACAACGAGCTCCTGCCTCAGTGAGGGAAGAAGGAAGATAACCCCTGGAATCTGAAAGGAGGGAGGGGAGCAGACTCAGCTGTTCTGGAGCCTTTCTTCTTCAGAAGGTTCATATCACACAACGAGGACGTGCCACTGGGGAGAGAGATAAAAGGACTTACTGTTTCTCATCGATTAAACTTCCACTCCAAGATAGATAGACTTCAAAACTTTAAGAAACAGACTGAAGCATTGTGTTTTCTTCAGTCTTCATAGACTTTGGAGTCATATTGACAGCAATGCCCATTTGCTGTATTTATTCCTCAGAGGTTGTTTGCACCAATTGTTTCTGGGTTGTTTTTTTGTTATGTAATAACAAAGTATTTAAGGAACACTTTCCATTTTCTCATAACAATCTACAGGTTACTTTTTAAGGCTGATAACAAAATAAGTGGAATTTCATGGTTTCTTGAAATCTGCGTATTTGGATTGCCAGTGTGAGTAAAAGAAGGTAACTAACCAGGCAAAAATAGAGACTTGAGTGTTGCTGGCAGACTGTTTGCATTAAAATAAAGAAAGTAAGACCTCAAAACTCGTATCAAGGCTCTTTTATGCTAATTCTCCCTACTTGTCTGGTGGCAGCAGGTGAACTGAATCTGAAGAACTTGGGCTGAAGGAGACAAGTGAAAATAGCACACACTAATACTGAAAAAGTCTGAACCTACGGTAAGGAAAAAATTCATGCATCATGTCAATATGCTGATACACACCTAGACAAAGGTGTGCACACAAACTAGACATGAAGAGAAAATCAAAGGGAAAAAAAAAAAAGAAAAGGTCAAATGCAAAAGAGGAGAAAATCAGCCCTGAAGGTTTCAACTACAAACTTTCCAAAATAGTGCCAGATTGGCAGAGGTGTTGAGCCATATGATTGAACCAAATCATTCCTTCCTGGAGCCTGAATGCAAAATAACAGGGTGGAACTTTACTCAAAGGGAAGGAAGGGAAGTAAGCATGCGAGTGTGGAAAGAACTGGGAGAAAACCACTGTAAAAGGCTACATGGAAAAACAGGGCAGACAGAAAAGCCTTTAAAAAGAATCTAAATAAAACCCAAAACACAACAGTTGAGATATTTTTCAGACAGAATGCTGTCAAGAGAGACCTAAACTTCAGAACTTTGCTGCTTTTTCCTAGTGTTCTGTGGAGAAAAAACTTCCTGGTCTGTCTTTGTAAGCAAAAATAAATCTGACATCCATGCATCTCAACCTCTCTTTCTGAAGAAAAAAGTCTGAAAAACCTTCCCAATAGTAAAGGGTTCCATGCCTGAGAACTTGCAGCATCACTGTTAAAAGCAGGACTAAAAGAGAGAAATCATTAGCTTCTATTCCTTTTTAGCCAAGTTGTAAATAATTACTCACTACCAGCGAGAATTGTGCAAAAACGTGGCACCCAGTGTTTCAGTGAAGTCCTACAAAATGGCTTGCGGGTACAAAGATTATCTTTGTTAAGCAATAACTAATTACAAAGTGTTCAGGCACACTGAGAAGCTCTAGTGCAACACCTTCTGTTCAGTGCGGCAAAAATCCTCAAAAATACCATGAAGCAATAAAGTCAGCCCTGAAAAACAATCACAGAAAGAAGCTGTAAAAAAAGGCACACAAAGCTGAAAAATAATTTCAAAAAGATGATTAAAATGAAAGCCCCTGACCTGCACCAGCTTGCTAGAAAGTGTTAACAATTGTTTCCCATTCAATTTTACCTCAAATACTCTAAAATGGAGAACAGGAATTTTCTGGATTTACATAGTGCAAAAATCTACTGATTTTGTAGAGAAGGACACATGGTTCAGCTCAACATCATCATTTAAAATAACAGTCAAGGAACAAAATAGGAAGAAGTAATTCTAATGAAAAATATTAGTAGCTTCCCTGTGATGTTATTACTGAAATTCCCCAAGAGAAGAGAGAGTTATTTAGATCTGAATAAGCCTTTAACATCTGGTATTAAGTCAGAAACCCAGCTAAGGGCTGGGAAGAGGTAGTTAAGGAACAATTCCATCAGCTGTGGCAGGCTAAGATTTGAATTACGTGTCAAATATCAGTAAAGGCATCTAAAACAACATAGCAATTGAACAATGTAGGAACATGTGAAATATGATGAGACAATGCCAAAGACACTCAGAGATTGTAAAACTGGTTACAGGTCTCCAACTGTCTTCCATGTTGAAAGCATCCATCAGATAGAAAAATTGCCAATGAAGAACCCTGCTGATCTAGAAGTACAAACTCCACAAAAAACAGCCATGGAATCTCACCAAAACAGATTTGGTTCTCATTCATGGTATAAGAGACATTGTGTAAAGGTCATGGGCAAACTTGTCTTGTGGTTATGTGCAAAATGACATTTTGGCTGGGATGAAAAAGACTGGTATTTTTGGCCAAAGATGCTATCTTCTGCTAGCTCTTTCTAAGTGTGATCACAGAAATGGCATTTTCTTGTAAATCATTAGGATTATGTTCAGTTACTTAACTGTGGCACTTATTTCTTCCCTGCACCTGTCTACAGGTGCTCAAATCCTGGCTAGCCAGCTGGGTTAAAACAGAAATAACCTCTTGCTAAAATACATTGATCTTGGGAAGGATCTATTCAAGAGATCACCACAACAATAGATTCAAATAGAGCCAGAAAAAGCAAGCTTACTAGTGCCAGAACAGCCAGGAAAATAAAGCCCATTTTCCATTCTCAAGTAGTAAAAAATACCTGTTAGAAATCAAATCAAGCTGACAAAGCAATGTTGAAATGGCCTGGAATACTGCCAAAGAAAAGGTCAGAACAGCAACAGAAAAACAACGTGCACTGGACTGGGAAGCCCCCTTTGCATCATCACAGGAAGAGAAAAAACAACATAATGTGCATTATTGCTATCATCTATTAAAACAGTTAAGAATATAATTAAAATACTAAGTAAAGATAGTCGGACATGATAAAAGGCAGTACATTTCTGCCAAAGATATGTGTTTCTTTCTTTGTTCAGTTAGTACTTCAGTCTGAACACCTTTTCCCTCACACATTCTTAATCAGAGCTGCTTGTATGTTTTTACACAGTACCCAAAAAATGTAGACTCCATAAGCACCAAACACCACAGTAACATATTACACTGGTGAATGGAAGAACATAAACAAGTGCAGTCTACAATTAAGATGCCTTAAAATCTTCTAAACACATGGGTAATTTAATGTTGTGTAAGCAACACAACTTTCTTGCAAGAAAAAAAAAGTAACCCTTTGGATAACCTTTCCAATGCACCATTTTTTCACAAATGAGAAGCAAAAATCACTATTTAAAAAAAATATCTATTTAGAATGTAATGATTCAGAATATTTTCAATTCATCAGTCAAATCCAGCGCATACTGTAACACCACTAGGATGACTAGACATTTATTCACCATTTTCCTAAATTTTCTTCTAATCAACAGCATCAAACAGGTACACAAATGTGGGTTTGTATCTGAGAATGCATTCTAATATAATTCTAATATTAACATTAATCCAATGTATTCTAATATTAATCCATGGTAAACCATAACAGACTACATAAACTTCCCAGCTGAATGTTAACCCTGGTTCTCAAACCACTGAGAGGATGAGAAAATTTAGTTATGTGGGAAAGAGAGAACACAATAAAATTCCTCGGATTTTTTTTAAAGATAAAAACAGCCACAAAAACTTGCATAGTTGAATATAGGGAAAAGTACTTTGGTCACTAAAATACTATGATATGGTCACAAAATACTTGATTTATCCACTGAAAAGCCCAAAGTAAATATGTTTTCTTCAAGTTAAAGGTGCATTTCATTCAGTTAGATTGTGTCATTCAAGAGAAAAAAACAAAACAAGATTCACGAACGTTTTGCAGAAACACAACGCACTTTCTTTAAAGCACTGTAAATAAGATTTAACAGGGCTTTGGAGCCAACAGGATTACCAAAATTGTGAAAGAGAATTCACAATAGAATGATACGGCATGCAGAAACTGAGCAGTCTTGCTTTGCTTCCTTAGTCAGGCAATAGCTAACAAAGTTTTTACTTGTGACTACACAAGGATATGGAGTTAATACAGGCCTGTGAAGTCTCAACACACTGCAACAGTGTTGTTAGTGAAAAAGGTGAGAATAAAGGGTACCTCCTTCATCAGATGGCCTTGTTATCTCACTGCAGTAAGAAAAGGTAGGGTTCGTGTCAGAGCCATCTGATTTATAATCTCCCAGACTGGTAGAATGCAAATACTGCTTACTGTAACGGCTTGCTCTTTCTACAAAGGTAGAAAGAAATAAAGAATACCACAGTAAATAGATGATGGAAGTGCAAAGATGAGCAACAACATAAACCCCACCACTGCTAACACTGCTATTCATACACTGATGGCATTAAAATTAGAAAAAAATCAATTCTTCAAAATTTTGTATCCATTTTGAGCACCGGTAGTTTCAAAGCTTGCCTCAAAATCTAACCCAACTAAACTTGTTCTTTGCTTTAGAAGAATAGCAGAAATGGAAGGTGGTATTGAGATACCAGAAAGAGAAGGGATAAAGATGAAGAATACAAAAATTTCCAGGGGAAAAATCAAATTATTCCTTTATCCCAGCATGCATACAAATACATGTGGAAATACAGCTGTATGTTTTGCAAAAGAATATTTAAAGTTCTAAAGTGGCAAAGGAAATGCATGTGAAAAAATAAACATTCAAAATAAACACTCCTATGCAGGAAAAGAATCAATAAACTTGCAAAGCCGAAACCCACTCCCTGTTATTACATTACTTTCTCTCCTTTTCCATCTATCCTAAAATCCTGAACACCTTGGAGCTGCAAATAATAGAACAAAGCAACTTGTCATGTGCCATATAGGCAAAATGTTCATGGAAAAGAAATCAATTTCGTAAATAGGTCACTTTCTATGACTCTAAAATTTTATGAGGTCCAACTATTTGAAAATTCTATTTTTAGCAAGGACAAAGTAGGTCAATTCTTTTTAAATGGCTACTTGTAAGTGGCATGAATAACTTGTTTAAGATAAGATTTATTTCACTATTTCTTATCTCCACATGTGATTACAGCTGAAGTTCCTATAAAATACTGCTTTTAAACGACAACAGTTATAAATATAAATGCAAGTATGCTTATAAAACATATGGCTGGCATATTGACCTGAAAATTTACAGTATCAACTTAGTTTCACAAACATGAAAAGCTGAATTGGGGAAAATTCAGGATATAAGCAATACCAGAAAGCATATGCAGACTCCTAGACTGAATATTGTCCTCCAGGGGATCAATGTCGAAGATGGAGCCAGGATCTGTGCGCCAAACTTTAAGATCTTTTTCCAAAGCATAGAAAGTATAAGACAGACAAACAACAAAGGAAGTAAAAGCATGAAAGGAATGAGCTTTAAAAATCAGCAATTTCCTTCATCTAGAAATTAACCAAAATATCTAGATATTCACCTGAAGAGATCAGAAAGCTTAATTTCCTGCTTAAAAGAACTTAGTGTATTCATTTTAAGCATTGACATTATTTTAAGGAGACTTTTGCTCCCAATTTTTTTACATCTTCTAAACATGACCATAGTATGTTCTTAAGTCTAAATAAACAGAAATCAGTTAATTATCACATATTAGAGCTCTCTTCCAGTAGCAGAACCAAAATCATCAGAGTTATAAGATTATTTCCCCAGTTCACCAGCAGCATCCTTATGTGTGGAGATGCTGCAGTACACCCCTATAGCTGACAGTTGGTATTATACAGCTCCACAGCTGACAGAAACACTACAGACTCTTCTCTGCATGCAGCAGAGATCATGTCAGCATAAGCAGAATCAGGGCCATAGCTCATCCAAAATAAATTTCTACTAATTGATTAATTCGTGTAAACTCAAAAGCATATATCTTTCTTAATTAATATCAAAAAAATTAACTAAGCTGAAAAATTCAGCTGTAGAAATCTGCATTCTACACATCTACCATAGGGTAACATGATGTCTCCTAAACTTAACAATTCCCTGTGCAAGTGTGTGCCCAGGTGGCCAAGAAGCCAATGGCATCCTGGCCTGCGTCAGCAACAGAGTGGCCAGCAGGACCAGGGCAGTGACCACAACCCTGTACTCAGCACTGGTGAGGCCACATCTCAAACCCTGGGTTCAAGTTTTGGGCCCCTCAATTCAAGAAGGACATTAAGGTGCTGGAGTGAGTCCAGAGAAGGCAAACGGAGCTGGGGAAGGGTCTGGAGCATAAGTCTGATGAGAAGAAGCTGAGGGAGCTGGGGGTATTTAGCCTGTAGAAAAGGAGTCTCAGGAGGACCTTATCACACTCTACAAATACCTAGAAGCAGGTTGTAGTGATGTGGGAATAGGTCTCTTCTCCCAGGCAACAAGTGACAGAATGTGGGAAAATGGCCACAAGTGTGCCAGGGGAGGTTTATATACCAAATATTAGGAACAGATTCTTCACTGAAAGGGTTGTCAAGCACTGGAACAGGCTTCCCAAGGAAACAACTGAGTTACCATCCCTGGAGATATTTAAAAGATGTGTTGACATGATGCTTGAGGACATGGTTTTGTGGTGGGCTTGACAGTCCTGGGTTAATGGCTGCATTTAATGGTCTTTTCCAAAATGGTCTTTTCCAATCTAAAAGACTCTGTGATATCTGATACGTCTAAAATTAAAAAATCTTTTAATCTCTTCAAACCAGTTTCAAATAACACCTTGATGTAAAATATAAACAGTCAAAGCACAAATCTACCAAATCACACATTTTTACTATAGAGTATTTCTTGGGCAGACCCGGCTGCAAGATTTACTCCATATACTGGAAGTAGGGAAAAAACCTGTCTTCCCAACTTGGTTCTTTTGCTGGTTTGAGAGGTACCAAGTTAAATAATGGGTTGGTAGGTAAAGTGAGGACTGTGAGGACCCCAAATATGTCATGTTTCAAATGATTAATAGCCTAGATGCAATGGAAAGAACAGACAGAGCTAGCAAAATAAATCCCATGGCTTTAGAATCCATTCAATATATGTACATTATACATTATCTACCACAACTCCCACAAGGTGAGGTGTAGTGCTAACTCCTTCCTGGCAAGATATATTAAAGCCAATGCAAAATTTTTTAATAAACTATGTGTTAGTCCTAATGGAGATAAATTCTGCACCTACATAAAGTACTGACAGGCATGAGAAGGGGTGGGGGAACTGGTGAATGCCCAACTTGTCTTGTTTGATCATGCCTTACTAAGTGAACATGTAAGTATGGCTTCATGGCAGCACCAGTGCAAGAGTCATTGATTTGTATTGATTTTATCCACCTCTGTAATCTGAAATAATACATGTAGAATCAGAATCTTGGCAATATATAACACAAATCAGTTTTAATTCCCTGTTAACTTTTGCCAAGGTAAAATATCCTTATATTCATGTGAGAATTGTGGTTCCTCTTTAGAAACAGATCCAAAACTCACCACCATCAATTTATCATGATGGGTTTGAAATGGCTTAGTTGGGTTAAAACTAGTCCCTATTTGCCAGAGCAGTCTCATTGATTTTAGTAACCAGGCATTTGAAAGAGTAGCTCTAGCTTCACCAACAACACATTAAAAATCAATCAGAGGGATTCTGACACACTGTTCCTAATTGGCTGAACAATTTTCAGCTATGACAAATACTCATAAGAGTCCTAAGTATGTTTTTCAGTTTGCAAATTTTTTTTGAGCTGCCAAGGACATTTCATAAGCAGGGAGCTCACTGCTTCTTTTTAAACAAGTAGATATTATAATTGCAATTTTATTCCAAAAAAGCATTAGCTGAAATAGTCATGGCCTTTTTCCTTCAAATAGTTGCACAGTTTTTGCTGTCTGGCAGGCATGGGAAATTAAGAATTTCTGTGTGCTTTGATATGGGAGTATTTTTAGGTGATAAATAGTACTAACATTTCAGTTCTTACAGCTCAAGAATCTATCTTAGGGATCTTTCATTCCAATCTGCTCACGCTGGCCAGGTTTCAGCTGCTGAACATGGGATTGCACACATGGTCCTTACACAGGGCTACAGCACACATGGTCCTTACACAGGGCTACAGCACACAGGCAATGCAGCAGAGAGCAGGAGGTTTGTAGCATACACTAAAGAGAAAATTGCAAACTGAATGTCACACTGCAATTTTACAGAAGCCTTTTTCTTTGGCTGCATCACAACTATGAAAGTGAGTAGTGATGGAAGATCATCAGCATCTGCCACAGGCAGAGCTCTCTTAACACACACTTTTGGGAAACCCCTTCTCCTATAAGGTTACTGTAGCTACAGACACATAAAGGATGGCAACAAAAAAGGAAAGAAATATACTTCCTTATGTGGGGGAGACTTATTTGGAGACTTTAAGGAACAGACTGAAAAAGCATCTGCCAGGAATAACATAGGTAACCTTGCTTTAGGCAGGAGGATCACCTATGTGACCAACAAGTTAGTCCAGTTCACCTGCAATTTCTCTGGTCTTTGAGATGCAAACTTAATGTCAGCCTCACTGTTTTCACTATATATGAAGAATTTTAGAGTGCTATCTCAGTATGGTTTTTTGTACACAGATCCTCTGAGGTCTACGTGGCTGCAAAGCACAGAAAAACAGAAATGGGACGCACCAAAACAAAAGGAAATGAGAAGAAAAAAAATATTACCTCTTCCTTTGCCGTAGCAGACTTGCTGACTTTTAAGCAATTTCAAATATCCACTATGATTTTTAAATAAAGTTCATTATGGTTATGCCAGATAATACCTTTATGCAATACCTTGTCTTTACATATAAATCTAATCTGTATTCTATCCCTTGAACAGCCATCCTTATCTTGGACCATCCTTCGGAACATCACTTCTCAACACTGGTAGTTGGCTTACCACAGATCTAATGAGTTAGTAAAAAATTACAGCTTGAGATATTTTTAAAGCTGTGTGAAATTGTGAAACACAAGGTAAATAGGTACGTGCAATTCTGAAGAAATTACTGACTGACAGAAGGGGAAATTTCAAACTGGCCTGCAAAATTTAAACTTTAAAAGCTTGCAGAATCAGTTTTAATCATCTTTCTTCTGTATAAAATTAGGATTACAGACATTTTGACCTTCCTTATAGAGTCAAAATTCAAATTTAAAGTAATAGTAACAACGGTCCATTTTTTTTTTCTTAAATTACAGAGCAAATGACAATGTATCTCTCATTCATTCCCATTATGACTTCTCTAGAAGCTGACATGCAACCTGTAGGTTCAACCAGAGGTTTCATGGTGAGAAAGGAGAGAAAATGGAATATGGAGAGCACAAACAGGGGTTTTTATCTTCCCCATCATGTTTTCAATAACAATAGTATTTAACAGCTTACCAACAATTATTCCAGGTCTTCTATCCATTTCAACGATATGTGGATGCACACCTTTATATGCTGCATCACTCACAATTTGGGTGTTTTTTCGTACACGCTCTGTTATAGGATCATCCACCACTGGGGTGAAGCCTCTGCCCTTTGTCTTCTCAAAATCTTCATGATATTTTACCTAGGAAAACAAAGAGAATTACATTTTTCCCCAGGCTGCAATTGACAGCAAACAGTTATTCTGTGCAGGAATACATATATGTTTGCTTTATGAGCCACTTAGATACCCAGACTTTGCACCATAACAGAATTCTTATATACATGAGATAGGCTGGATGGCCAGCCAAGTATTTTCTATCACCTTAACTGATCGTTTTTCATAGTTTTTCTGATATTTTATTATCAATTTTGCATTTCTTTTCCATTGACACTGAATTAGGCACTAGCTTTAGCAGCAAAGCATCATCCTCCTATCATACAGGACACAAAACAGCCCTGCCCTCAAGGAGGTCATCTGGTCCAATCCCTTCTTCTCTAAAACAGGATAGCTATCTATTGATGCAGACAAATACATCTGTCAATAAAAATATTCCAGAACTAGTAGTTCTAAAGAACTCAAACATTTTCATTCACTGATAGTTTTGACTATTTGCACAGTATCATAGAAAATGTGTATTTTGCTCTTTTGTTTTATCATACGTCAACTGGCTTTCAAAACAGATTTTTTAGAAAGAACAACAGTTATTCTAAACTGCCTGCTTAAAAAAATATTAGAAAAAAGGACATTAGAGTAGAAAGTGTTACAGCACCAAGTGTTGGAACAAAACCCCAATATTAGTAAGAGTTATAAAGGTAGTACTGCTGATTATGCACATTTACATTATAAATAACTTAATCATCAATTAATTAAATTGACAAACATTCTCACACAAGCTGATGCACACAAAACAACTCATTCCAAGAACCAAAGTCACGCAGAAACCAGGAACATGCACAGGCACAAGGTGAAGTGTGTCACCTAATCCAGTGAAATTGTGATGCTCAAATGATGTGTGTACATTTTTAAAGGAAAAAAAACCCCAAAGAACAGATATTTAACTGTTAGAAAACTGTTTATTAGTATTTTGAAAATGTTCATTACATTCCTATGCAGTTAGCAAACGCTCCCTCTACAGGCGCAAGAAGAAAATATTCCTTCCATACCTGAGGAGAGAGTTTCATTAGTTACCTATATTAATGGAAGGCAAAATCCAGTGGAAGTCAAGTGCCATTCCTTAGAATGCTCTAGTCATAGGAAGAAAGCACCCTACCATTGAGATGTTGTTTTGTGTTTCTTTGACATGCCTTAGCTCAGGTGTGTCTAGAAGCACACTACGTCTACCTTTCATCTGCCTCTGATCACTGCTGTACTTCACCTGCAAAACAGCAACAACAGCACAGGTGAATTTTTTTTGTTCACAATAGGAAGAATGGTGAGATTCACACCATGCAACAGTACCTTTCCAAACCACAATGCCCATCACTTCTCTTCTTTCTTTACACTCATGTGCCAGTAAATTATTTCACAGTGAGGATACAGATGAGCTTGTACATTGGTATGGGCAAAAGGCACATTTATTCCATCAATTGCTTACTCAAAATAAGATACTTATTTAAAAGTTGAAATTGTGACTGTTTGAATGACGTAAGTTAAAGCATTTATTTATCAACTGAAAAGTAAGACAAATATTAAGAAAACCCCACTGTGACTTAGAACATCCTTAACACATATTTGTATGGCTGATGATAAGCTACCTTCTTATTACCAAGACAGACAGTCTGTTCTCAGTCTGCTTCCAGGTTGGGATTACCTGAGAAGCCCAGGGAATTCAATTCTTACAAGAGGATTAATCCTTTGGAAGGCTTCTAACTCCCATTCAAGAGTCTTTACTAGCAGCACAAAGCAGTATGTCTGGGAAGAATCTGAATATTTTGTTTCCTAAACGAACATCTGGATTTTGTGCATCAGTGAGTACTCAATCTCTTACATTATATTTCTCCTGATTAGCTTATTTTGTGGCATTTTACAGACTAGCAAAGATGTAAGGTTAATTATCTGTTAAAAATAAGAAAAAAACCACTCAAAATTCTAAAATAATGAAAGTAGCTGATCCTACTTATTGGTTTGGGAGTGAATACTCTTACAGATTTTTCTGTCTTGAATTATTCTACCAATGGCCTCTCTTAGCTCCTACATCACACTCTAACCTGTGCACTGCGCTAGTTAATATTTTAGATTTATCTATGTATTCACACTCCAAGCATTACTTCTCAAATGAACTGTGCCAATCTATTTCAACATGTGTTTGTGATGAGAAAAAACATGTATTGAAACTGTCTAACCCTCCTTAAGATTACGTGGATAAGGAAGCACATGAAAATATATATATATCTTGGTGTCTGGGTTTCAGAGGTAAGTTTGAAGTAATGTAAAGACACAAAAATATATAGTACTGCATATTCTTCAAAGCCTTCTTAATTAAACTGTAAATTCTCTTAGAAAATATATTCAGCTACACATGCTTTTGAATATAAGACATTTTCTGGACAGAATAATTACAGTCAACATAGGTTTATTTTTATCTTTCTCATTAACATAGAGGAGTATTTATTCCTGTAAATCTTGAGAAACAAAGTGAATGAGTCACTTGGCAAAACACATTTAATTTTCACAAACTAAAAAATTATTTAAAGACTAGGACCGTTGTGATGTTTTCCTCCTATTTTCAACTACATACCTCAAAAATAATTGACTTTGGTAAATATTCATGAGCATTCTAAGAACATGATTAAGATATATGCAGCTACAATGTCAAACTGTCCTTTGTCTTTAGACATATTCCCTGACAAACCCAACCTACTTTTCACTCCTACACTCAGTTCTCAATTGTTCATTACTTGTAATTCTCTTCTGCCACAGTGATTCTGCATGAAAACTCTTCTATCTACCATCTGCAGTGACTTTGCCTCTGATGTTTCAGTGTTGAGGACAGACTGCAACATAACTGGTCTTATCCTTTCGTTCATCAGGCTTTTTGCACTTCTTCCTTGTTCCTTAATAGAATTGTCTCCTGCTTCTTACACTACTTTAGTAGGAATTACATTTTATTACCATAAAAGCCAAGAAATATATATTACCTTACTTTTTAGTATTTAGCAATGGGACCTATTTAGAACTACTTAGCTCTAACAGAGGTGGAATGTCACAGAATGGAATGGACACTTCCATGCCTTGAATCGCAAAAAAAAGACATTTGCACTGAGGTTAAACTCTCATTTTCTTTACTGCAATTCACTCCTGCAATCTAGCAACTCAAATTTGGTAACAAGAGACAAAAACTCTTGAAAGAACAACTGATGTCTACTGACTCTCTCCATGAAAAATACTGACACCAACACAATCACATTTTTGCAAAAAAAAATCAGACAAGCCTGAATATGTTTGTTGCACATATATGCAGTCCATGTCCTCAAAGAAAAAAAGCATCTGAGAATGATGGAGTTGGATTTCTTTGACATAGCAAGTGCAAAAGGAAAATCAGATCCATGTTTGTATTTCTACAGGAACTGAAAAATCTGAATGACAAAAAGATTCAAATAACTTGCCGAGCTGATATTATCTTGATTCTTCCTGACTCTCTCTATCTCAGGAGTGACACTCACAGCAGTAGCTTTGCCAGGCTGCTCTCTGTAGTGAACCTGTTATTTAACAGAATAAAATATATATTCATACTATTTCAGGTACAGCAATATATCCTTGTTTTATATAAAAATGCATGACTTCAAAGGTCATTCAGGAAACAACTGAAAAGCTAAAATGTATCTGAAGTTTATATAAAGTTTACAAAACCTGATTTTCAAAAGATAACCTTGAATTTTTTTTTCTGTATAGGCTGTTTATTAATGCATTTCTGTGGATATATACCCACATATGCACACAATATCTTGGCATTTACCAGACTGGTCCTTGGTGCTACAGAGAAGTAGCTCATATTTGGAATGGGGTTAAGCCACACATAAAGCAGTAGAGGCAAGCAGAGCACATGAAAAACTGAATTTCAGGAAGGTCCACTGTAAATACGTATTTGTCAAGACATAGAAATTCCATAAGGTCTCCATCTATGTTCAAAATTTTATATATTACACATTCAAAGGTGATTAAACACAGAGGTGCAGTATATCAGACAACTGCCAATTGAATCCAGCCTAATTTCACCATGCATTTACTTAAACATACTGTAGGAACATCCCCTTCATCACTTTGTGACCAACACAATGCATTAACCAAATGCACACTCAAGGATCTAAATCAGATAGGGGACACAACGTGGCATTGACAGACAAAGCAATCTAATGTTAACTCTAGCCCCATATGCTGGCAAGTCAGATATGGTAAATATTTATTAACAGGTTCTGGCAACAAATTCATACCAATTCATATATTCTTATGCAAAATAAATGCTTTCATACAAAAGCAAGCTCTTGGGTTTAAGTGATAAGGTTAACTGTGCAAATACATTATGCTCATAAATCTGCAGTGCACTGTGGCAGTAAGGAAGCAATTGTCTTCCAGCACAACACAATTTTGGTCTGTCCACATCAATGTATTCCAATTGAAAAATTAATGTCTTACAAAAACTATGGTAAGCTTTCAAATGGATTAGATTTGCAAACTAACATTTATAAAGGTAAAATGACTATTCAAGAATTAGTGTTTCTAGAAATGGCTGAAGTCAAAAGATCTTCACTCAAAGTTATTCTAGTGACTTGAAAAGAATTTAAACTTTCCAGTGAAATTTGCACAACACAAAAATTGATGAGAAGTAAACAACACTGTGAGTAAACAACAGTGTGAGCAGAAAAACTATACAGACTGGTTTGAACCACTTAGGAAAACAGTTTTTGAACAGAATATATTTTAGGAAAGCTAGATATATCAACAGTAATCCAGAAGTTGAGTTAGAGGGACAGAATTCTTGAAAATTGCGACTCAAAATTATTTTGGTGAATGCAGCAGAAAGCACCCTAGGGAAGCACTGTAGCTATTTGTGAACCCATGAACCACGGCTGCTGATGGCAGCTCTCAGTGAGGAGAGTGCCTGGTCTCTCAAGGACTCATTAACAGGCTACAACTTCATCAGTACAGGAAGGCAGCAGCACGCTCCAGTCCTTGCCTCCTTCTCTGTGCTCCTGCAAATTGGCCATTAAATGCTAACTTCTGATGGGAAGGTTACTGAGGAACCAGAGGAGACCGGTAAGAGAGCGGAAGTTTTAGCACAACTGTAGCTGATTTTTTACAAAGCAAAGAAAAATAAAACTGGAAACAGATATTCTGTTAAAAAAATCAAGAAAAAAAATTGGTCAAGATTTTCTGCAAATATCCAAGGAAGTGAATAACATCTCAAAGCATTGCAGCCATTTATTTAATAGAATATGAGACACTTCAACTGCCATTTCCAAACCAAGCAAAGCCTTTTCACAATAGCTTCCTAAGAGAAGGTTTTCAAGTAATTCCATTACTTGAATTCCAACAAATTACAATACATTAGTTTCCCCCTGACTAAAGGAAAGGGACAGTTTCAGAACTTTATATTCATCTTCTGCACCCAAAATTATTAGAAATATTAAAGGATAGCAACTTCCCATGCTGACATTCTCTTGATTCCTCTTGACTCTTTCCATCTCAGGGGTGACACTCACAGGTGTGGCTTTGCAGAGCTGTTCTTTGTATTGAACCTAGCAAACATGTCAGAAGATATTACAACAGAGATTTCCAAGTAATAGAGATATGTAAGTGTGCTAGACATCACTAAAGAGCACATTGCATTTGGATGGAAAGTACCATTTCTTAATAATCAATCCCATCTTTCCACACAATAATTAGTATACTCACCCTCTGGCAGTTCTTCTATTTCAAACACAGACAATTGTTATTTCAACAGGAATACTTCACTCTCATTCTTATGAATCAAAGTGCAAGGCTAAGGAATTATTATTTTACCTTAACTGATTAAATTGGTTTTGTGAACAAACAGAAAATAGCACAAACACCACAGACATATTCACCAAGACACAAATACATTTAATACTGCAGAGAGAAGTGCGCATGAAATGAAAATGGGGCACACATTGCTAATATTCTTCTGGTTTTCCTTAACTCTCCTTAGTTCAGGTGGATCAGAAATAGTTGTTGCACGCCGAATTTCTTCCTTGTATTTAATCTGCACAATAAATATTACAAAAATATAATCAATTTAAAGAAGAGAGAGACAGGCACTAAAACACATCTATCACTTTATACTCTTGCCCTTACACACACTGCACTACTAGACCACATCTACTAACACCAGTGGCCTGAAAAGCAACAGTTATATTTAATTTCTAAAACAATCTGCTAGGGTCTCTGATGTATCTTGTTTGATTCAATGCAGCAGAGAGTGCTTATAACAATTCTAGTGTACCAAAACTCTTATAGTGAGTTATATATATATGGGATTGTGGCTATTTGCACCATACTTGGGATGCTGCATACACTACTTGGAGATCCACATCACTTTGAAAATGACTTGGTCTTACTACTAACTTGCTATGGAGTCTACCAGTCCATTTCAAAAACCAAGCCTTTTAACTGTTCCTAAAAGGGTGGATGGCTTTGAAGTCTCATTGAAGTTCTTTAAAAACACATGCAGACACACAGGTGAGGATGTGTCTGGATTGCTGATGCCTTTGCAGGTGCTGTCAGATATTTACTGGTTTTTTCCTAATGTTTAATTTTCAACTCTCTTCTCAAAACATGGTACTTCTGGAGAATGCCCAATTTCATGGCCCAGACAAAAAAACTTGTTTTTCTCTAAGCTTATACTTGGAAGCTGCTTTGACTGAAATTTATAAATAAATAAAACCAAACCAACCCAAAGTACAGACCAGGAATGGAAAATTTCAGTCCAGACAGCTTAGGACTGGAAAAAAACTAAAAGCGCTAGAAAAAAGGATCTCTTAATGGAGACTATTAGGTAAGTTTAAGAATTGGCAGTGCTACTCATCCTTGAAATGCTTCAAAATGTCTGTTACTTGAATTTTAATAAGACCCCAGCTTTGTGGTATTGACTGACATACCACAGGAGTTTCCTCACAGATTTCACACTAACAAAAACACAAATAGACTCTTCTCCCAAAGCACTTCTTCTTCCCAGTGCTGTGTCCAACCCTGCCTGCCCCACAATATAAAGAAGTTTTTAAAAAGTCCTCAGTTGTTTGTAGCTTCTCAGTTCAGATTCAGTCTGTGAAGGGTCTGTGGCTTGCTTTGAAATTTCTGTGAGATCTTGTCTTCTTCCAAACCAATCACAACAGGTGAGATGAGCTCAACACCCTTGGCTGTCACCACCTTGTACTTTAGGCTTTGAAAACACCATTCTTATGTTTTTCTCCTACATATGTAATCTGGAAGAATCTGATCACTTTCAGAACATGATTCAATGGAGTGGTTGGTTGTACTGTAAATGTTATTTTGGTGCCCTGGTGTTTCTTCCACTGCAAATTTGCTTCACATTCCAGATTCTAGTTTTGTTTAGCCCAGAAAATAGTTTTAAGGCTGTCCCAAGTTCTTCTGGCTAAATTCAAAAATATGTGTAAAATATTTACATCTAATGGATTCAAAATTGGTGTAATTTACCCTTCCTCTGGGACACCTGTAAATTACACAATACAATTTCCCTCTTACTGCACAATATAATTTCCTTCTCACTGACATGTAATTTGAAACATTCTTGCACATTGCCTTTAAATTTGGCATGCTACACCTCTAATAAATATTATACAAGACTAAAGTAATTTCAAGTACACTACATGTAATAAAATACCTTTTGTAAAACATTAACTCTACACAAAGACTAGCAAGGTAAAGGCCATGCTATTTACATAGTACCACTACACCACTAATGCATTTTGTACTTCCCTTGGTAGGTTTTTGCTCAAATGTGTTTACTAGCATACTGATCAACCTCTCATTTTTTCCTCTTCACCACCACTTAGGATTTCTAAAACAGCAAGAATAGTGTACACTATTTTTCCACTTCACCTGGAAATGTTTTGTGAAAAAACATTAGAGTGAGACTTCTCCTTTCTGAGTGACTTCTTGAAATAAAAGTCTTTGGTAACTGGAAATTTAAAACCAAAATAAAAACAAAAAAAAACCCAAACAAAGAAACAAAAAAACCCTCACCCTCAAATCAAGAAAATCAACAGCTTCTCAACCAGCAGGTTTCAACTGTTCAATAGGCAACTATTTCAGGATTTAGGACACATGACAGCTTGCACTGTGACTCAAAATGACAAGATGAACAGTGACGGACAGAGTAGAAAAAAATTCTAAGGAAAATGTAAGTTTTCAAACTTTTTTGGAAATTCTCTACTGACCTTACTTTGGTGGGAAATTAAGTGGTTAACATTATTCACCAAACAATGAAATTCTATGAGAATAAGTGTCCAGAGACCCTAATTCATATTTTAACTAATACTTAAACACAACATACTATCATGTCTATACATTATTTTTAAACTTTACTTTTAAAAAAGCATCTAATAATTAGAAAAGTCATGTCACAAACATAAAAATTGCCCCAGAGGAGTCCCCACCAAATATAACAAAGAAGTGAACAATACAGTCACAAGGGTTTTGCTGCTTGGCAGTCACTTTTCAGGCTTTTTCCAAGTTTTGCCACACATTTACCTGAAGATAATGTATTATTTGAAGAAAATAGTCATTTTGATATTTTCTCTTGATTTGCCTATTAAAGTGCCAAAGACATTGGGCATCCTTAGACAAACAACAACATCAATTCAGAACCAATCTCATCAGATCCACAGACCAACTTGTCACCAGCACGTAAAGAAGATCCAGCTCTGCACCTTCTCACACAGGTGAAGTCTGGACATAGTTTTTCTCCTCTTGAAGTACAAACTGTATCAAGTCCTATGCAATACATGCAGTCTCTAACAGAATGTGACATATTTTCTGTTTCGTCACATGGTATTTTTCTAACCTGCAAATACAACTGCTGTTCAGTCTGCCACATGGGGAAATGCATCTCATATTTCTCACTCCTGAGAGACAAAACACTTTCCTCAAATATTTAGTTAAAATATTTTCTGATTTTTCTTAATGTTTCAATTAGAATCTCTGCCTTTGGACACAGAAGGCCTACAGTAGAGGGGGATTCTAGCTGTGCTAGAATAGAGCTCTATATCCAAAATCCACTGGACAACTATTTGAATGAGATGTGTGATATGAAAATGAGGAATTTTTTAGTACATAAGATGAAAAAAAAATTGGCACACCTTTTATTCACATAAGAATAATTTATGTTAATAGCACTTACCGAACTAATATTCTGTTGATTTTTCTTTACTCTTTCAATCTCTGGAGTATCTTTTACAGCTGTGCCAGCTCCTACTTCCTTCTTATAAAACACCTTCATTTCCCCAAAAGAAAAGATAATTATGAGACTGTTAGCAATGCAAATACCAGTTCTCATAAAAGGGCTAGGCAATTTTCCAAGTTCCAAATTGGTCTAACTATAAATCGTGCTAAGAAAGCAAATACTTTAATTTTTCATAAATAGGACTAATTATCAATAACTATGATAACATTGTTTTCAGCTGTAACCCAGATAATATATTCTCATCCTTTAAACTGACATCAGTATTTTTAAGTATTTGTAATGACATATTTAAATTTGGAAAAAAATATTAAAATTTATATAATAATGTATAAAGTTTTACAAATGTAACTTTATGCTTGAGTAATTTCATTCATTTCAATGTAATTGAAGGTACATGTACATGCAGGATTTGCTTTGGTTTCTGTAGTCTTCAGATCTTAAAATACTGTGAGAAGTGAACAGACATTACTATTCTTTCTAAGTTAACAAACTAGAAAATTGAAATATTCATGGAAAAATAACCATAACAAACCAGAGCTACAATCCAAGTCATGCAATTTTTGACTCTTAGGTTCAAGCCAGAATGCTGAGGACTGTATCTAAAACCAAAATTCACTTCTTAAAAGATACACGTGCTGTTTATATAATTCTATTTCAATTGTTTCAATAAAGGATAAACACAAAGAACATCAGTAGAATCAATCATTTGAAGCTACTGAAAGAGATGGTAAATAACTACTCCACAAATTCCAAGCATGGTTACAATTTAAATAACCATGGAGCGCCAGTTCATGCTGCAAAACTCCTAAAGTTTTAGTGGATTTTTAGTATTTGGTGTCACAGTTGTTGCCACTCTAGTAAGTATTTCCAGTCCATCAGTGTAAAAAACAAGTCTGATCCTGGAGCTAATAAAATTAACCTTTATCATTTAGTATTTCTGCCTTTCTAAAATCAAGATTTATTTAAGTTTTCCTATAAACAAACCTTGAACAATAAAAACATCATTCTTGATTAATTCCTCTTACTTCCTTGAAGTCCTGCATAGCCTGGGGTGAACACTACTGCCAAATACTCTAGAGAAGACTGCATGTCTGCAACTAATTTTTTTAAATATGGGAAAACCCTTAACAATCTAGAATTTTGTTTTACCACGTGATAACAGAGACAGTTTATGAGTAAGAACTTGAAAATTCTTCTGCATCATGTCAGTTAGAAAGATTTATATTGTGGACTGGACTACAATATACTTTTCTCCCCTACCAAGGAAGGATTGGTAAACTATGTTGGACACAGGAATTTTTCTATGAAAGAGATGACTGTGAAGCAAATATCCTTTTATAAATCATCTGCCAAATGAGCTAGTGAGCTAAAAGCAGCAACGATCTTATCTGCAGAGCTAGTTGTTATTTTTTTGTCCCTTAAGGCAGAAAAATGCTTGAGACAAAATCCAAAAATCAGAAGACTATTAGAGGTCATTGTTTTTTTTATCTATTTGGGCTGCTTCCAGCTGTATCTTCACTCAGTAGTAATTTAACTTTATCATCTAAACTGAAGGATGAAAGATTAAAACACAGAAAAAGAAAAAAGGTAGCTCAATCACTGCTGTAAACTGGTTTCCTACATTTGGAAGACCCAGTTCACAAAGAGAAACTGCACAATCACTAAAGAAAGCAAATACAAATCACCTCGAAGACAAAACATTTTATTTCTTATTATCTGGAACACTAACCAAGAGGATAATTGTCAGCCTTGGCACTGAAAGCTCAGCCTGGCCTACAGGGCTGCAAGGGGTTCAGATGCATCAGAGCCTTGTCAAGGCTGAATTAAGTGGTGATACCTCTCTTAACTAAGCCTGGGACCTAAATGTTAGTCAGCCCACACTGCCAGAACCACTCACCTACTTGAGGACTTCAGCAAAAGCTATCAAAGGCTGGAGCAGGGAGGAAAGCAGAGCACAGGGGCTAGCTTGGATGCCTCTGTTCCAGAGAGTTTCAGCCTAGCCTGACAGGACACCAGTGACATGAGAAATGGTGACAACCACATCACACTTTGCTGCAGAGCACCATTCAGAACCAGGAGCCAACAGATGACAGGAAGCAAAATTGGGCCAGCTCCAGATGCAGCTTTCAGCTATCCTCATTCAAAGGAAGGAAAAGGGCAGGTGATGGCTGGAGATGACCACAGCCTGGAGCAGGCTCAGAGAGTATCTCCTCTGCTCTCCCCACAGGCTCTTACTCCCCTGCAGCCTCAGCTGTACAGGGGAGCTGCAGACAAACACCTCTGGGAGAAACTAACTGAGTTTACTCAGCTACTTCTCAGAGCTAGAGAAGCTGAGGATATCTCAAAGTTAAAGAACATGTGTGTCAGATAATACTAAAAATATTTAAGTATCTTATATTCCTTTCTCTCAAATCATTGGCTTTATTAGTATTACTTACTCTGCCATAAAAACCAGCCACTGACTGGCCTTTTGTTCTAGAGGCTAGATTTACTCCTCTTGTCTGTTATATTACAAGCAAAGGCAGAATTACAAACAGCAGCATTAATGGGCCCAAAAAGGAAGTGAAACTTAATACATCCCAAACTGGGCAATTTTAGAAAACTAAGGTCATAATTCATATTTAGGGATAAACTGAAACTTAACTCTAGCATAAAATTTAAAAATACACCCAGTGTAACATAAAATCATTACATATATACATTTATGAAATCTGATCTGTTCTAATTTTATACCCCAATCTTGATACTCAGTACATATGATAGGAAACAGATGAAAAACCTTATATGTATAGTAAAAAGCCTTAGATTTTTTTTTCCCCCTTTTAAAAAAAGTACTTCCTGGGGCTTGATGGAAAAAGAAAAAAGAATCTTCATTTAAAAATAACTGTGGCTTGGCAAGGTGGTACAAATGGTTTAGAAATTCAAAATAACAGTGTCGCACCTAGAAAAGCTGGGCATTATTTTTGTTGAAAGAAATGAGTGATACAGTTTTTGCCAGGAAAATTATGGAAATGGTTCAAAGGACATCTACTCATAAGTTCCCTATTTTACGCTGTGGCACAAGAGAGCCTATTTAAACTAAAAAATCTGAAAAGTTACAAGCAAAGAGAGAAGCACTGTTACTCACTGAACTGATGTTTTTCTGAGTACTTCTTATCCTCTCCATCTCAGGAGTGTCTGGGACAGCAGAATAGTTACAGAGCATCTTCTCTGCTTCATCTTTGTACATTTTCTGAAAAAATAGTTTTTACATGTCTATGCTTTTTGGGCTCAGGATATCCAAACTGCACAAAAGATGCTTATTGTTGACAAGCCTCCTTATCTCTGTCCAGTACTTACTTAAACCTGCCTTGTCCATGATACTGTTAACATTGTCTGCCCCCACACTAAAATATGTATTATATACCTATATATAATATATCCTCATACATAACATACCTTCATACATAATGTATTCTCATGTATTTTCCCCTCACTGTCAGGATGTATGTAAAGCAACATTAGGCAATTTGGTAATGTGAAAAGAACTACAGGTAGATGTAAATAATTAAATTCAATTTACATGGTGTGATACAAATACAAATAAGAATCAGGCAGTTAAGACATTTCACTACGTGCAAATTAACTTAGCATGGCTATGAAAGCCTCTACAGAGCTAGAGAAGAAGTATTTTTAGCAGAGTGTGTCAAGCAATTATTGTTACACAGAATTAAAATATTCAGCTTTTGACTATGTCTACCTGGCTTGCTATTTCTGAAGCCCTTTTGACCCACTGTATTTCTGGAAGATATGGACCAACTTGCATCCCTTTTCCTGTAATTTCATCCCCCAGATCCTTTTTATATTCTTTATGAAGAAAAAATAAAGGGTAAAAAAAACATAACTAATACTACAACTCTCTATACATGCTGTCTTCAAAGCTGTTCTCATAGTACTGGTCACACTATAAAAATAAATTCTTCAATTTATTCAAATTAATATTTTTATTGTGCACCGCTTGGTTTTTTTTAGCTTAAGAGTGTCCAAGAGGATTTTATATTTTTAACATTTCATCGCGTTTTACTTTCAAAGTAATCTTACAGCAATTAACTCTGTACTCACCTGGCTGACAATTTCAGAAGCTTTTTTGGCTCGTTGTATATCAAGGGTATCCGTACCCACTTCCATTCCCTTTCCTTTAATTTCATTCTCCAAGTCTTTCTTGTATTCTTTCTGAAAAGAATAGCATTGGAAATACAGCTGGCAGCCAAATTTTTAAATTTTTCCCAATCTGTGCTATTTCACTGACCAGCATTCACAAACCACCAAATAACTAATGACTCAACAGTGCTAGTTTTGTAGAGCCTATCCATGCAATGCCTACACTGTAGCTGCTGATGGCTTAAAAAAACTCTTTTAACAGACCACTCACTTCAAATCCAATGTAGCCTTTCCCATCTCCCTGTCTCTGCAGTTTTGGCAGCCACAGTCAGACACGTGAGAATTTCTCTATCTCCTGTGCTTTGCAAGACTGAGGTCATATTGCTTTAGCATCTCTCTAACTCTGTTTATCGTTTGGCCCTACCTAAATAAGCAGCTATTTAGACCTAAAAGCAGCAGGGCCCATAGTGACCAAACACACCCCAGGCCAGGCATGGCTCATGAGGAACAAGCACAACCTGCAAAGGCGATAGGAAGGTCTAAGTTCTGGGAAGTCTTAACTTCCCCCCCTTACACTGATTATGCAACTGCTCAACTCTTTGCAGCTCAATGGATTAGCTATTTAGAGAAATCTGTGTTTTCAGTACTGCCTAGATTGGTCACCACCTGGAATTCTCAACCACAATTATTTGTTGCATCCTGTCAAATGGAAAGCTTGCCCCAGGAGTGGTACTGACCATGCTTGCAATTTCAGAAGCTTTCTTGGCTCGTCTTATCTCAGGTGTATCTGGACCAACATCCATGCCTTTCCCTTTAATTTCAGTTTCCAAGTCTTTCTTGTATTGCCTCTGTGAAGATAGAGTTTATACATGATATCCACAAAATCCAGAGAGTTACAAGTAGATTTTTTTTCCACAAGACACTCAAATTTAGGATTTAGAGTCAATCAAAACTCACAAGAGTCACAGTTCTCAAGACTCTTGGTAAGCTGTAGTCAGGAAAACACAAAACAAACTACAGGAGGAAAACTTTTAGAAGATATTCAATGAATGTACAGGTCTCTATCAATGAATTTTTAATGTGGCAGAGGGTGGGAGGAAATCAGCCCATGCAGCTTGCTACAGTTATCCTCCAAAGTAAAGGGGAAGTTTAGCTCTGCAGAACACGGTGTAATAAGTCGGTCCTTGGTGCCAGTCTAATTGAAACACATTTAACTTTTAAGAAAATATTTTATTTATGACAAGACTACATGTTAGAAATTTAATACCATACAGAACTGCTTCCAGTGAACTTCCAGATCAGGAAGCTGTAATTTATTCATTTAATAGGTCCTTCCTGAACCACAGCCATTAGGCAAGTGGCAGTCCTCATCTGCGATTGCTGCTTTTTCCTCACAACATAAATTATAAATAACCAATAACCTGAAAACAAAATTAATATTTCATCTTCAGCTTATCCAAGCAAGGATATGTTCCTTCTTCATAAGGAAATTATATTAAAAAGTAATAAGGAGATATTGTATACAAAAGTTGTGGGGTTTTTTTATAAAAATATTCTCACAAGTGCTACTCCTACTTTCAGTGTTTTAGTAATAATCATCCTTTTTTCTACTCTAGGTCATCTCTGCTTGTGGAAAATTCTTCTTTTTCAAAGTAAATACATATTATAATTTTAAAATTCCTCTTACTCTTCTTGTTTGTTGATTACTTTTAGCTTGTACTTTAATACTTACATATTTCATTGTAGATTATGGAGAAAAAAAAAACAGGAATATTTTGACTTCACTCAAAGTGAACCTCCTGTGATACTTATAACCTTGACTAGCATAACATACCTCATTTAGTATCTGAGCTGCATTTTTCACTCTAATCAAATCTGGTGTATCTTCAAACACTGTCATTCCTTTTCCTTTCATCCCTTCTTCCAAATCTTTTCGATACTCTTTCTAAGGATTAAAAAAAAAAGAGAGAGAGAGAGATTTCACCACTCCTTATTTTGTGCAAGATCTTGAAAAGAAATGCCACTTATTAAATGTCTGAAGAGTCTCTTTGAAATTTCTATGAAATATGAATTAGCTAAAGTACAGATTTCAGACTTAAAATAGAATTGGAAATTGTGAAATGAAAAGGAACAAAGTTGAAAAAGTAGAAAGATTTCAATGTCGTCATCTATTTTTTTGTGCTCTTGAAAACCAGCTGTGTCCTAACCAGCACTAGCACACTGTTTCAGGGCCTTGTCTGTCTCTGGACAGATATTTTAACTGCACTAGCATTTTCCTTCTGCAGACTGGTATATGCTGTCCTGCAGTTTTTACCTCAGTTCCATTAATGGCATCCCAATCAGGATGGATTCCCTAAACACCATACTAGGACCTGTCAAAACAACCTCTTGATAAATTAAAATGTAGAAGCAATGTTCCTATCATATCACTCCTGTGCCTCCTAGACACTGCACTGGTATGACCTATCAACATTCAGCAACTGCAGCCTCCAGAGTACTGAAATATTCAGTATAAAATTCAAAGCACGCTAGAACCTGCCCACAGTCATTTGGTTCCTTTTACACTTCCCAGCTCCTAGAGAGCTGATGTAAGCCTATTGAAGTTCAAGATCTTTAAGTTTTGTAAGGATTTTTAATTACTCTTCACATCTCCAGACAAAGGTTTTGCTTTTTTGGGCAAAGAAATTAGAAGAACATTGCACAAAATATTTATCAGAACGATTTACACAGACATTAATTAATACTCCTAATTACATACTAAATTTCATAAACAGCAGTGAGCACTTTTATCTCCCTATAAGCTCTTTATTTAAATAAAAGGAAACCAGATATTTTTAAAGATGCTTCTCTTGATCATCAGAACCATGTCCTACAACAAGCAGGAAACAAGAACTATCAGAACTATTTAACTCAGAACTATTTAATTCAGCTATCTCTTCTGAAAGAGTTATAAATATGGTCCCAGAGAACAAAGTTTTTACCATTACAAAATGTGAAATATTTGCAGAATTCTCCACCATGGGAAGTCAACAGAATAAGCTGGAACATAGCTGACATTTGGGTAAAAAAATGTGATCGAACAATTAATTCGTTTTTAACTCCATTTTTTCTTGTTTCATGCAGTATCTATTCAAAGTTTATTATGAACCTTTATGGAAGGTTCTGAGCTACACTGAGCTACATCCTTGACTATGAAGAAATACATATTTTTTTTTAATCATGAAAGATAATAATTAATTTTACCTAGGTAGTCTTTGGGTTTGGAATGCATTCCTTGAATGTGGATATAAAATCTCCAGAAATTCATGCAGTTATGCATTAATGAAAATACCGTTTTCATTTTTTTCATTTTCTTCCCCTTTGACTTACAGGCATGCTTTACTCCCTAAGCATACTCCATAAGGCATAAAACTTGAGGAAGTCAGAATTAGGGAACATCTTAATGCATATAGCACTAAGGAGGGGAGCTACATCAAAATTTCAGAGATGAACATGCAGAGCACATGACATGACAATGCATACAGTACCCACTGCTTTGGGCATTCAGTGAGCAGCAAAATGAACTGAATGAAATGACAGCAGGATTTTCATTTTTCCCTAGTGAGAAGGCATGTATGAGATGTACCACAGAATGCCACTGCACAAAACAGACCTAGCTTGAGACTTGCCTACCTGACAGTCAGGCTTATCAGAATAAATTATTTATTAGAGGATGAATAATAAAGAAATATATTAAAAGATTTTTTTTTCTTTAACCATATGAAATCTAGAATGGACTGGAATAAGTTGTATAAAGAACAAGGAAAGGAACAAAGTTCAGGGGTTTTTAATTCTAATGTCCTTTGTTTATCTTGGCAAAAAAAAAAAAAAA
>VWZV01004896.1:180618-302785 GCA_013397155.1 Irena cyanogastra | reverse complement strand
CTCAAAACCTAACATAAAATCGGTTTTAAATAATAATATAAAAATACTAAAGGTAGAATAATTCTCAGTTGTGGAAAAAAATATTTCTTTTTTAGTGACACATACAACCGAAGAACATCTCACAATTCTGAAGGAAACAGTAGGCATACAGAAAACCTGAACTTTTTAACAAAATGGACTAAAGCAGTCATGTAATATCACAGCTCTATTACAGATTCTATTACAGCTCTATTACAAAGTCTTCTTTACTTTTTACCGAGAACACGTATGATAGATAATTATTTTAATTAAGTTAGTTATAATTGACTCTATGTAGTTCATGGTATCTGTATAACCACAACAGGCTACCATAAATGTGAAATAATTACTCAAAGGGAAAAACTGCCATCTAGACACCAATGGAAATCCTTCCTTCCACTCCTTTATCTATCTGAAAAGAGAAGTGATAATCTGGTTCAGGTGTGCTGAGCTTTGTAATTTCTTTACTAAAGGACTATTCAGAATACAAAACAATGTGAAGCAATTTTCGCTTGTGAAGTGACTTGTATGTAGCTGCCAAGAAAATTTTAAGTTATTCAGCACTCAGCAGCTTGTAGTGATGCTGCTTATTGCTCATTTACAACTAAACAACAGAAAAAAAAATCCCTTACCTCTTTCAGAAGATTGGTGACTTGTTTTATATGCAAGAACTCTGGGGTCTTGTCTAAATCCAGTGAAGGTCTTCCTTTGATCCCTTCTTCAAAATCTCTGCGGTACATTTTCTATTGTAGCAAAACCAACAATTAGTGGTACATTCATATGCAATTCCAAGCATATTTCAGGAGAGACATTGTAAACAGACCCAGAAATAAGCCCTGCCATAAATTAGATTTCACATTAATAAGCAACTTCATTATGCATTTCATTATCTAGTTTATTTATACAAACAGATACAATCTAGACAAAAATATGTGTACAGGATTTCCAAAGAGCATGTTGAACCTGATCTATGAAAGAAACAGTCTGCTTGGTAGGGAAAAGAGAAGACAAATGGCACACAAGGTAATGGTTTAAAACTCGTTAAAGTTTCTACCAAGAGGCTGAGATCATCTGTTTTCTATGACACAGCAAAACTAATGGAATCAAACTGCAGCATGGGGACACAGGTGCATCCATCTCACTCAGGATGGATTGTAATGCACTGGACTAGATTGTCTGGGAAGTCACAAAATCTTCATCATTTGAAGTTTTGGTTTTTTTTAAAGTTAGAAAAACATGGCCTGATATAAGACAGCCAGTGCTGTTCTGGAGCCTGGGAACAGTCCCTCCTCCTTGATGAGTTTCCCAGGCTGGTGAGGCAGGAGGATGTTTCAGCTAAATCATGGGGATGGACAAGATTTTGTGGCTTCACTTGCTCCCACATGAGAACCATCCCTCCCTAAAGATGCAATTCAAGTGAAAATTGTAAAAGTTATTAATCTCTGATCTAGATGACCTCTTGAGCTTCTTCTCAATTAAATGATGTGTGTGTCCTTTTAGTACCAATGGCCTTTTGAGAAAAAAGCAAATTCACAAGAAGAACTGAACTACAGAATAGCAGAGATAACTACTCAGTATAACTCTACCATAGCCACAATTTACTCTCTGCTTCATACATTTTCTTAACCTGAGTACAAGATGTCTGTTAACTTCTCTGTTGATTTAAATTTTACTTGTTCATAAAGTACATTTTTACTTACCTCACTTTGCATCTTTTGAGCCTCCTTTGAAACTTGATACACTGGTGTATCCACAAACTCCAGCATTGATCTGCCTTTAGATTTTTCATAATTTTCTTTGTATTTGACCTAGGAAAATTAAAATAAAGTCTGTTAACAGCTGAAAGAATATGAGATCTGATTGTTTGCCTTGGCAAGAAGCAAATCCTGTCTTAGCAATACTCCTTAGATGTTTTGACTTGGAAGACTTCTGCCAAACTTAACCTGTTGGGCAGTTAGATAAGGTAATATGTTTTGGAGTAATTTATTCCTTTTCTACACAATTCAGACCTAGAAATTGTGAACTTTGAAGACAACAGGAATAAGGAGCATCAATCCTTAATCTAATTGCATGGGTTTGGCCAAATGACCTATGTCTGAACAGCTGGCAGCTTTTTAATGGCATCCCCTGCTATGTTTCCATAAAACAACACATTTACTGTAACAACAACAAAATCTGTTTTACAGCCAGGCCCCACAGGTCTTTGTTCCAAACTCAGAAGCACCACTCTCAAATGCACTTTTGTTTGTACCTGTGGGAAGGAGAAGGGAAGGAAAACTACTGCTTAGGTAGGGTCTTGTCCTGCACCAGCATTCCCCTCACATCTACCAGGGACCATCACCTTAGACTGGCAGCAAAATCACAGTGAAGGACACAGGGCTAAGACATCAACTTATTCCTTCATGCACAAAGGAAATACACTTTGTTTGGAAACCTGGAGAAGCCTTCTGAACTCATTCATTCAACACTCTTTTGATTAAGACTGGCAAACACCTTACTTCTCTCCATCAGTCAGTGTGGGGTATGATGGAATAGTCTACACAAGCATTAAAAGAAAGCAAATGGCCACAAATCAAAATATTACATTTATACTGAGTAATGTAATATTAATTTCTATGTCTCTTCAAAAATAGCAAGGTCTGAATTTCTCTTTCCCCAAGCATTATGCTTGGGTCCTGCAAAAACTCTCTCCTCTCTCCTCATGGGGTGGTAAATGAATATGCACTGTAATCACTGAAATAAATCATGTGGTTTCGTGCATGATTTAGTCACTGTTAAAATGCTGCATTTTTCTCTTTGCAAGATGTGTTGATTTGTGGTTGTGTATACCTGACTTTGAAGCACTGCATTTTCTTTGATTTGTTCTGCAGTGTCTGGGCTGAAATGACAGAAACACTTGCTTTGCTTAAATGATTTCTTATATTCATACTAAAACAAAAAAATTCCAAGAATGTTTTCACAGACAAAATCCAGAAGGTTTTGGAATTTAAATACTATTTAAAATAACTATGAAAGAAAAAGCAAAGAAGAAAGAAACTATATTTCAGTCCTACAAACTGGGGAGTTCTGTCAAATGCAAATCTAAAATGTTGTGATGAAATTTTTTAAAAGAAGGATATGACAAAAAATAGCTTTCATACATTCCTGGAGAAAATGGTTGTCCTGCTAATCTAAAAGTCAGATGTTTCTATGTTCCATAGAAAATAAACATTTTTATTTACATTTCAAGTGCAAAGAAGCACATACAATGGTCTGGGTTTGCCTCCTAGTGGAAAGAACTATAAACGTCACACAACAAAATCACTTTAGTACCGGAAACAAATTAAAATTACCTCCATCTACAGATACTGATCTCATACTTTTACTCCACTCCCCAGCTAATGGAAGAAAATTTTTTTTAAATTCTGTAAAATCAAATTAGCTAAACTCATAACTTTTTGCTACATTAAGCTAAACAACAACCACCAGATTCAGTCTCTTAAGTTCTATTTATTCAGCCTGTTCATTAAAATGAAATACATCTAAGTTCCCCCCTTTTTAGCCTGTATTTCATTAGTATCTCAGTCTCCACAATAGAAACAGATTTAAAATGTGAAAAACATTAAACTAGCTGTTCTACATACATCAAAGTGTCAAATTCTGTGTCTCCATAATTCAGACCAGAATTACATATATATCTGTCCTTGTTTAACCACAGCCAGCAACTAAAGACCACACAACTGCTCACACACTTTACCCCACCGGGATGGGGTAAAGAATCAGAAGGGTAAAAGTGAGAAAATTTGTGGTTTGAGATAACAACAGTTAAATAATTTAAATAAAATAAGCTATGATAATAATAAACGGTAATAAAAGGAAAAATAACGAAGAGAGAAATAAAGCTCAAGAAAAAAAATAAGAAATGCAAATGAAAAAACACCACTCACCACCAACCTATCAATGCTCAGCCTGTCCCTGAGAAGGAATCCCTGGCCAACTTTCCTCTAGTTAATATACTGAGAATGACACTACATGGTGTGGAGTATCCCTTTGGCCACTTTGGGTCAGCTGTCCTGGCTGTGTCCTCTCCCAGCTTCTCATGCACCACCAGCCACCTCAATGCCAGGGCTGCATAAGAAGCTGAACAGTTCCTGACTTAGTGCAAGCACTGCTCTGCAACAACTAAACCATCAGTGTGTTATCTACATTGTTCCCATCCTAAATCAAAAACACAGCACTGTACCAGCTACTAGGAAGAAAGTTACCTCCATCACAAGGGAAACCAGGAAATACTGTATGAAGGGAGAATTCTACCTTGTAATTTTCTCCCTCATCAAAATAATAAAACCAGGATGAGTTTGACCAATCCAAAATCAGTTTATTTATATCCAGAGATGCCCATCAAGCTTTCCTCTTAACTGTTGGAATTTATTTCTATAGAAGTTGCCTTGTACAACAGCCTTACATTACAGTATAAGTGCTTCATAAAGTTGCACACACTTCTACACTTCAGGTCAATAAGCAAAACCATTCATTCAATCAACAATATTAGTTTATGAGTTTAATTAACCATAGAGGTTTCAATCTGTCACACTGGTGCAGGTGTAGCTACGCTATGCAGAAGATAACGAGAAACATAAAGTTCAATGGAGAAAGGTATACTGCAGGGAAACAGCAAAATGGGGCTATTAGCAAGCAGCTCTGTGTTTCAGAAGGTAAAAAAAAAACCCCAGTCTTTAGAAATCAGTTAACACAGGGAAGTCAGGAAGACTTTTTTTTACAATGGTGGCAGATTACGAAACAAATTTGGTATGAGCTGTGGAGAGACAAGGAGAACACAAGGAATGTACTGAAAAGGAGGGAGAAAGGCAGAAGAGTAAAACATGTTTAAATAAAAGTGATTACATGGGGAGGTCAAATCTGAGAAGGACTGTGAAAATGGGATTTCTTTAAAAGACAAATATTTAGTGGAGAGTTTAGGGATTGGCAAAGCATTTCTCTTCTTGTACTAAACAAAAATACCTACCAGGATCTGGGCAATGCAAAAATCATACGCTTAGTATTTATAGAGTCCTCAGACGAGCGTATGGACATTATGAATCAACCCCTCCAGGACAAAAGAAAGAAATAAATTTTGCAAGACATGATCTGCCTTAAGGCAAAGTCCAGGTTTCTACATCCTTAAAGCTCAGATGATAAATTGATGAAGTCCATTCTGAGGGTGCTCATTTAATCAGCAAAAAGACTGCCAATCTTACCATACACTAGAAGGAAACTAGATTTGGGCCAAAAAGTGCATGAAGAATGCAAGAAGAAAAAGACCTCAACTCATTCATTACTCGTACAAAGGATTACCTTCACAGAGGGAGTGAGACAGACAAAAAGAAAGCTTCAATTCTCCGAAAAACAACACAAAAATCAAGTATAGATGCCTTATTTTGATTATTTCAGACATAAGCAGGCACTGACTCAAAAGATGACCCAGTATGCTCCTACTGATTAGAGTTAATTGTCTATGAAACACTCATCTCCGGCCAACCATAGAGCAACCTTCCTTCCCAACACCACCCATTCGTGCCTCTCCACAGCAGTTCTCCATAGGCCTGCTGTGTTTTCTGGAATAAAGATGACAAAGGCAGCTAACCAGCCTAGAGACATGCAGCATAGGTGCTCTTGGAGTAGGAAAGAGCCTTCATCATGGCACAGGAGCCAGAGGTTTCCCAGGTCTTCCTTCCAATTTCAACCCCCACCATGACCACATATCAGACCACCAGCCCCATCAAGGGGCATGTCTTGCTACGTGGCAGAATGGAGCATGTGCCTATTATCAGACCAGTGTAGGAAGAGTCAGACAGCTGGGAGGAGAAAAAAGCCTAGTCAGAGAAACCCAAAAGTAAGCTAACACTCCAGAGGCTGCTTATGAAAAAAGTCCAAATATGAAATTAGCATAATAGTCACTTCTGTACAGAGACTTGCAGATGAAAGCAAGATCTTAGACAAAATACCATTTGCAAGAAAAGAAGTATTTTAGGTATTAGAACAAAGAAAAAAACCAGACAATGCTTCAGATACATGAAAAGAAACACTCAACATCAGAAGTCTGAGTGATTCTTCCACAGTACCTATTACCTAATGTTCTAATAACTGAAATACGTCTTCATAAAGACATGTTTTTTTCACTACACCCCTCATCTACTACAGTTACAACACTATTCCCCATTACATATGAGAGAAAAAATGTATTTCCTGCTATCACTCTACATAGTACATTCCTTACTAGATTTATTTTTCAGGTCGTTCTTAAAAAGGCAACTTACATCACTCTGTGTTTTGCTGATATTTAAAGCATGGTTTAAATGCAGCAGGTTTGGTAGATCAGATGCTGGATCATGTAGGCTTTCCAAATCTCTCTTGTAATTCACCTGGAAAGAAAATTCAGGTTATGCACACTAAAGATTAATAAAATAATTCACAGCTCTGTATTACAATGTGACCATTCAGAAAGAGAAAATATTAAGTGTTTGCCTGAACAATCTCTCCCAGCCACTAGATGGTGGTCGTCTACTACTATTTCAAGGAAAAGGAAAGAACAATAAAGGACTCATTCTGCTGAGTAAGTACTTAGGAACTACTCAAACTTTTCCTCCAAAAAAGGACACTTACAACAAAATCACACTTTGCATCACTTTTGAGGGAAGAATTAATCTTCTTTTTTCCTCTCCTCTCCCTTCCCATACCCTAGTTAAATCAAGAGTATATTCCTCAATGCTTTGGGTCTATTCATTTTAAACACCTTTAATTCTTATTCTTTTTCCCCTGCTCCAGGAATTACACCATCCAATTTAAAAGTCTGATATACAGCAGTTAAAGGGAAGTGCTCCTGGATATTTTATCCAACACAGATTGCTTGCAGCAAATATAAGCAATATGGTGACCTAAGACAAAAGATAATCACTTAATGAAGCAGCAGAAAATAACTTCCCATCAGCCTACAATGGGATTTTCCATTCTTCTGAGACCTGTATGGCCAGCTTTACAGGAAGAAAACCAGCTACCTTACCTATCTTGGATCAGAGTCTTTTAAACTAATACCTTTAGTCATTTCCACATATGTATCATGTTCCTCACTTCAATTTGCCCGTTTCTTACAATAATAAGAACTGCTTCAACTAACTTTTACTACACATTTAGATTTTGGAAATAATTACATAATCTTCTGTACCCTTCCCAGAGCCAGTCTTTCCTGTTCCCACTGCACGACACCTCACACTTCAGAAATGCTGGACTACAGAATGAAGGCTTGTCTTTTGGCTGGGATCACAGCCTCAAAGAAGAGATCACATTTTCAGCATTAATCATATTTTTAAATATATCATCCCAAGAGCATTATCACTTGATATAAATGTTTTCTCCAGTCTAGCTCCAGCAGCAGACACCCACTGCTGAACCTAGTGACTGCTGTAATTTGCAATACCATTGAGAAGATCAACCAGAAGAATGAAGTCTAAAAGACAGATATCCAAATCTGAACTGCTCGTGTAACCTCCTTCTATAACCATTGGAGAGATGACAGTACTTTGCTCCTCTAAAGACAGACACCTCTAACAGGTGAGAAGAATTGACCTCTAGACCTGTTTATTTCTTTCCTGAATAAAAAGGGACCAAGTTCAAGGCAATTAGCTCAGAGTAAGAGGTCATACCTTTTGACACACAAAATTAAGCGAGACGAATTTAATCTAAAATGGTTATGAAAAACTCTTCAGGCCCTCTGTCAGAAGCAGAGGAAGAAAAGGATAACGTGCTGCACCTGCTACACACTGTATTGCAGAGACTGTAGCTCAGAGGAATTCTTAAGATGAAATAAGAAATTCTACTTGTGAACAAATGTTAGGTTATTCAGGATGTAAATGCACATAAAATACAAAGCCTATTAACTTACATCACTTGCCAAGGTGGATGCAATCTGTGCTTGCTTGAAGGAAGCACTGTCAAGAGGATTGTACTGGTGACTCTTCATTTCCTTATTGAACTTCTCTTTGTATTTTACCTTTCACCACAAAAAACATGTCTAATATTAATGTTAATACATGTAGCACTTAAAAAAGGCAGAGAATTCAGACTACAAAGAAGCTTATTAAATGCAATTGCTTTATTCATAAATATTTAAATAAAATTTAAAGAAACTCAGTTCACCCACACCTGTGACAGTCTTGTGTTGGTTTCAAATTAAGTTTTATACATCTGAGTTTTACTAAAATTTTAAGATTGTCATATGTGATTACTGGTGCTGAAGAACTTATAAAAAGAAAACGGAAACAAAACCATGTGACTCACATGAGTAATCAAATAAAATAGAACTGTTTGACTAGCAATAATAATCTATTCACTGAGAATCATTAGATTCATAACTAACATCAAAATTGTGGTTTTAACAAAAAAAATACTAAGGTGAATAAATTCTAACATTTGAAAAACAAATCACTTGTAAATTTTTTGACCACTTGAAAGTGGGAAGTCAGAATCAAACTTTCCACCACCAGGTCCAAATGTCATTCCCACTATGCTAGACTGCCACCAGAACCACCAGGTCTATTTTTAATTCTGCCAGAAATTTCCCACGAGACACTAAGGAATCCCTCTGAAAAAAAGTCTTTTCTTGAGGATAATGTCCACCTCATTACAGTGCTAGAAAGCATAATTAAATGACTGCCTGACATCACTTTCACCTTCTTTTCTTCTCATTCAAAAGAAAAAGGGGGAATGACAATACTCATAACAGGAAATAAGCAATACATAAATAGGGAGACAATGGCATTAAAAGTAAATAAAGCACAAAAATTCCAAAAAACATGCTGAAAAACTGAATTCAGAATCTGAAAATATGAAATTGAACAAATAGTGTATCTCCCTCCTTTGCTCCCTTTGTGAGCGATCATCAAACATCTGGAGACTCTGCACACATGTCTGCTTCTTTCCAACAGCTGGGCATTATGAAGGAGAATAAAGTTCAGTTTGAACTATGCTGCTTTCATGAATTTTAGGCAGACACCTGATATCTGAGCCTATGCAACATCCATTATAATTTACCACGCTCTGCACTAAATAAATACATGGATTTTTCCCTACTCCTTTTTTCTCTATTCCCATATGAATGTCTGATAAAGTGGTTAAGCCACCTCAAACAATCTTCAATTTTTTTTCTCAGCCTTAGTTGTGGGAAGAGGGTTTTTTTTTCTTTTCAGTTCTTCATTGCCTCAAAAGACCCTCAACGAAATTTAGCTTACGCAACCTCACTATCTTTAGCCACAATGTCCACTATTTCATTAATCAGGATAACAAGAAACCAAAACTAAGCCACACAAACAGGAGCCAGTCATATATGTTCAAGCACTACGTTATTATTCCAGCACTTAGGTTAATTTTTCTAAGTAAGGAAATTCTAAAACATTGCTACTTTTAAAGAGAAACTTTATCTGAACACATGATGAACTTTATAATCTTTCACACTAACAGTAAAAGAGAGTATCTATTGCCTTCTGGTATATTCATCTGGTTTATATTGTTTGATATTTGCCTTGGCATTGGATCAAGTGCAAAAGCATATACCTGAATACAAAGACAAAGGCAAATCCATGCTCTGTATGAGCAGTGAAGGAATAAATCAGAGGGCTTTTCTCTCTTAAAAGGTGTATCCAAAACTTGCCTTCTAATAAAAATCAGGCAGTGCTGTAATATGTCATTCAAAAAGCCAGAGATCAATACAGCAGGGTAAGCAAAACTGTCTTTTACTCCTTTACCCACATCACAACAACACCAAGCATAAGGCTTTAAACACCCAGCTACTGCAGGCTGCCTTCTCCTGGCCAATAAATGGCCACAAACAGTACACACAGACCAAATGCACAACATGGTACTTGAAATTCTTGCTAAGTGGGAAAGCCTTGAGGACCAAAGAGACCTCTCCTCACAACTGGCTTGCCATCTTCCAGCTGCAGTTATTTCATGCCATCATTTAAAATTTTTTAGCAATACATTTCAATCTAGAGGTTCCAGTACTAGACCCTCCTTAGTGTCACTTCGGATCACATTGCTGCCACTGAAGGACACAGGGGGGACCAGTGAATTCAGTCTTCATGGGGCCCCATGTCCTGATGTGCAGGAGGGCTCTAGCATTAAAGGAGCCCCCCAACCAAGGTGAGAGTAGATGTTCTGGCTGCAGTAGGGCTGTCTCACAGCTCCAGGCCCTGCTGCCCCCCCGGCTGCTCAGCCTTTGCTCCCCTCCCCATCACACGGGTCACTCTGGGGCAAAGCAGAGCACACGAGCAGTATCAGACAACCCTGGCAGTGTCTCTAGAGAACTTTCAGCAGTCATTTCACTTAAGGGATTTGTTGCATTGAAAGCTACATAGATGCACACTTTCTCTTTTATCAACATTTTTCTGGTTCTTTCTCCCTCTTGAAAGGAAGTGTGGGATGGAAGAGAGTGAAGAAAGAAGAGCAAGCCCATGGATGAGTCATGGTGAAGGAAAGCACACAGTATTCATCGTCCTTTTGAACAGGAGGAACGTTTAAAGAGAGGAAATATGCCTGAGAGAAAGAGTTCTGAGTAAAAATAAGGAAGAAAAATACCTCATATAATTTCTAAACCATCTGAAGGGGGGAGGTCTTAGCAAGACTATAATATGGTGGAAGAGCAAACAAGTGGGAGTAGAATTGACAGCTGTTTGTGGACACTTATCTACAAATTTCATCATTAACCAAGAGCTTTACTTTAATGAGGACTTAAAAGGATGGTTACTTGTTTACCATCTTCATTAAAGTCTTAAGTTTGTTTATTTTTCTAGAGATTATATGGTGGGGGCTAATTTAAAAGAAATGCATGGAGATTGCTCTCTAAAGGCTGCTTAAGAAAGAGCAGGCTCTGCAGGCTTTTAACACAACAGCATCCCTGAAAAACCAAACTGGAATTAAATAAGGCCTGGATAAACAAACTTCTCATCGGCCTTGCACAAAACCTATAAAAGTCAGAATTGCAGCTGGACAGAGCAGTGTCTTTTGAAGCTTAGCAGCAACATTCCTAAATCAAATCTGTAGTTCAAAGCTGTTCACACAGGGAGTGTTCAGTTTCAGAAGTGGATGACATCACCCACTGTTCAGATTTACAAAGAAACTACAAAAATTGAATCATTCAACCACTGGGATCCCATGATGAAGCAGACACTTGCAGCTAAAGCATTTCCTCATGACCATATGAAAACATCTTAAAAAAAGGAAAAAACCTGTCAGAGCACATATATATTGAAGGAAATTTAGCATAAACAAAGAGCAAAACTGAAACATTCACTGCTGAAAGCACTAGCAGAGTTTAAAGCAAAGAAAGATTGAGAAAATCCTAGTCTCTTTGGGTTGTTGCTGAAAATCTCAGAGAAGGTGCATTTTGAAAAATATTCTACCTCTAACAGTTTTATCCCTAAAACAATAAGCACCAGATTCAGCAACAAATATGAATATCCAAAATTATTGATCTTAAAACGAGTTACTGAACACCATAAGAGGAATACTTCATAACAGCAGCTCTTTGAAAAAGCTAATAAAATGCATTAAAAAACATAAAGTGGGCATGAACAAGAGCTTGTTTAATTAAAAAAAAAAAGAAAAAGAGAGAAAGAAAAAAATAGCCCAAATTATACAAGGCACACTCGGCAAATCGACAAGCTTCATGTTTTCACAAGGGCTAACACAGTTTCTGTTTTAAATTTCATTTAAAATCAACAGAAAAGGGTTACCACATGCTGTGGGTAAATATACTAGTTCTGGGAGCTATTATTTTTGCTGCTGTTGTTGTCAAAAGCTTTGTTAAATAAAAAATAAAAAAGGAAAGAAAGGAGAGAGAGAGGAAACAGTGATTTCTGTAGAGCCTTGAGTGCCAGTCAAACATTAACACTATTTTATTCGCTTTGTTTGCTTTCCTGCTTGCCTTGATTGCTTTCTCCCTTCGTTACACCCACACTGCCTGACCTCTTCTTGCTCCTGTTCTCTATACTCCCTAAATTACCTACCCATATGCACCACATTAAAACATGTTATCATCTTCTCTTCCCATTACATCCATCAGAATTGTCAACTTTGCAAATTTACTGTGAGGGTCAAATAACTAATATTTCTCTGCATGTCGCAGCTTATAGATTCATGCAATTAAGGGAGATTATCAACTTTCAACACAAAAACTTTATGATCTTCCCATTTTCTGAGAAACAAATGGAAACTCTAAAAGCCAGAAAATCTGGATACAATAAAGAGATCATTAACTTTACTCTTTTTTAAATCCTGTAAGTGTTACAAGCCTGTTTCACGATCCTTGCATGGAGAGGACTGACATGACTGACCTATATTTAGGTCTCTTTCTCTCCTCTAGCACAGGTGCATTCCTCATCCTGCCCCACCACCCTGCTCTTTGGACACAGGGGTCATCTTCATTTTTCTGTGCCCTTGATTTATGGTTAGTGTGTCTAAGTGTTATAATGATTCAAATAATATATAAGAACATTAGACAACTCATGGCCACAGCCTCCCCTTCAGAGGACATGGGGGAATTGCTGAGTGCACCTCCCAGCTGCTGAGAGCTGCCCAGCATTTGCACCCTCCACACTGCTGCAGGCAGAGCGTCGGGCTGAGGCGCTGCCCCCTCTTCTGAAAGCACAGTCCCCATCACACACACTGCAAGCACCCACAGCAGTGCAGACTGAGGTGAGAACAATACAAGAAAGGATCCCAGAACTTGCATCCAGGGCCAGGGACTGAAGAGTTAGGACCACCAAGCTTTAGTAAGAAAATCTTCTTTACAAATAAACCAAACGCAAAATACATTTTGTCAACTTCTCCCTTCCCATCACACCTTCTGAACTATTTGGACTCCTTAAAGAAGTTAAAGTTGCACAGTAAATGCTCCCTTCCACAGAAGGATCTCAACTAGAATTGCTGCCATCCCAGTTCCTGGCAGGGAAGAGGCCCTATTATAAAGCACTTGCAGATGCAGCTTGCATTGTCCAAGATAAAAAGCACATCTAATAAAACCGAGATAAAAAGTGCATTGATGAAGCCTTGCACATAGCTGGCTCATCAGCCTGCAGGACCCCGTGATCCAGCTGATATTTTTCACTTGTGATTCTTGGCCACAATCTCATGGGTACCAGGCTTGGGAAGATGGAGAGGGCTGTTGGAAAGGGTTACAGTTTGGTCTCATTGGCAAAAACAGGCAGCTGCAAGATGACAGGAGTGAGCTGGAAGGACAGGAGTGTGTAGGCAGCCATTGAGTAGATATAAAGGACATTACACACTAAATTTGGATATGGACCCTTTTAAAAACCATTGAACATGTTTGCTAAATGACAGTCCAATTTCCTGTAAGTGACACTCAGGTCTGAGTAGCATCACATGGCTCTTGCTAGAAAGTACAGGCTGGCTTCCAAGCCTGCACAATGCTAAACACAAAATAATCACTTAGCAGACTTGCCCATCAGCAGAGAAATGAGAACATGATCCACTATAAAATAGAAGACAGAAATCTATTTGAAAAACACAAACTCGTTTTGATTCTGAGCACATCACCAACAAAGCAATAAAAAATATTTATTTCCTTCTTTTTCTCCTTGTGTAATCCTTCAAAGTTTACAATGGTGTGAAGCATGAAATCATGAAGCAGGTATCTAAGGATAACAGCAAAAGGAGCTCCACCTCCTGCATACACTGCACTGTTTTTCAGCTTGTTCTCTATGACACATTATTCTCATTTTATGCTAGTTCTAGGGAAGATATTTAGTATCTGACCAAATCATACGTATTTTTTACATATCACTGATGTTGAGCCTGTCCTAGTATACACACTATTTACACTTGAGAGGGTTTTTGGTTCTGGGAAGGCTGACACAGCCTTCTCCAATCAAAGGGCAATATCCTCCTCTTACAGGAGGGCAGTTCCTGGGTTTCCAAAAGCTCCAAGGGTAGCTGGAAAGGATTACCAGCAAGGATTATGCAAGGCACTGTTAAAGAACTACTTCAGACAAAAAAAGGGGGAAAAAAAGAATAAAAAAAACAAAACAGATCAGCAGTGAAAAATCTGTTCTCACAATGTCAGGATGATCTGTAGTAGAGATCTTATGTGTACATCTTATGAGTAGAAAACTACTAAGAGGAAGAGGGAATATTTCTATTTCAGATTTCTTTTTAGTTAAGGACTTTTTTTTTTTTTAGGTTAATATATAACAGTAGTACATAAAAGGTTCAGTTTCAGGGGGAAGGAAGGCGGGTGGTTTACATGTCAGGCCAAATTCAGATCCCATTACTCACATTAGCAAGCAGCTACACAAAAGACCTCAGTTCCTTCAGTGGGATTAATCACAGGGTAAGGTTCCACTCAAAGTGAATGAGGAGCAAAATTTCCCTCTAAATTACATACAGTTAATACTTTAGAAATCCTAGAAAATCTGTATAAATATACACCATCTCCACGAGAGACAAGCTGTAGTCAAAGTTCATAGTATTTTTGCTTCAAAATGTGTATTTCGTTTCCTAAGAATCCAAAATTTACCAGTCATTGCAATACTATTTGAAAAGTTTGAGAATATAATCTTCAAGGCCATTAGAGATAATCATCTAAAAATCTAAGTATTTCTTTGCATTACTAGGAATTAGATATTTTTATTGAATCATTGTAAAATGATGGAGAATCTTACTTGGCTTAAAAGTTTTGAAACTCCTTTAGCATGTTCAAAATCAGGTCTTCCAAGTACAGCAGACTCCTTATGCAGCTCTCCTCTTCCCTTCTTGTACTTAGCCTTAAAAATAAAAATAAAAAAGAAGGAGGGACTATGAATCACTAGTAAATTGTTTGGGTTTGTGTTATCAAGACAAATATAAGCATTAAAGCTAGTAGAAAATATTTGTCTCATGTAATGGTCTGCACTGACACTACTGTTCTAATCAGCTCTGAGTAAAGCCCTTCTCAGGGTTCAGCTCCTTAACAATACAATATTTATTAATTGTAAAATGCAACGTGCAGCATTCACAAAATTCAATTTTAACCAAATGCACCACTTAAGCCAGAGAAATACTGTCCTCCTGATCAGGGCAGAATCAGTCACAGTGGCTCAGCATTTCTTATGACAGGGTCTACAGTTAACATAAGATGATTTGCAGCAGCTGAAAGTAGTCTTGAAATAAAACTAGTCTGAGGGGCAACTTTTCAGAACTGTAAGGTCAAATTCCACTCTCAGTTTTAGCGCTGCAGTCTTGCTGGATGTCAGAGACTGCACCGCTGTCACAGAGCTGAATTAGCCCCGCAAGGTTAACGTAACGCGATCTCTCCAGCTGAACTGCCTCCCATGCAAACTGCTGCAATTTCTTCCCACAATGCATTAGAAAATAACACAGATGAATCAACAATAGGTGCTTTGCAATACCACAAATTGAATTACCCATTGCCTAAAATAGGCTTCTTGCATTACTCAAGCACTGTGAATCAGCAAGGACACGTCATAAGAACAGACTGGAAGAAATAAAAGTCCCAAAGCCACTCTAATTCTAAGAGCACTTGAACAGCAATTAGTAAATTAGCATATTAAGCATAACACTTAGTAGAAGTTCTTAGTTTTCAAAAAATGTTGAATATTGAAAGGCGAATTTCAATCTCTTAAATCTGTCTCTCTGAATGTGTCTAGTCAGTCTCACATTTAATTAATTACTTAAAAACGTGACTCAGGGCTTTCAGTATATATATTGTTTGACTTTTCTACAATAAAATACCAAACTGCATCACACACTGCTGCTTCTCATACTGCTCCTTCACCTGTCCATTAGCCGAGGTCACAGTGGAAGGGAAAAGAATTTGAGAGGGGAGTTCAGGGAGGGGAATCCCCATGAAAGAAGCATCATCTGCACAGCTCTTGGAAGGACAGCAGGGAATTACACTTTTCCGTTGCTGCCGGCTGAGATGGGACTAGGAAGGGGTATCCTGGCATGCCAGCTTCCCTCATACCAAGGTAAAAAAGGGTTTGGGATGTCTTCTGAAGTGCAGTATAGCATACAAGCACATGACTTATCTTGAGAATGGTCATCACAAATAACGCTGAAACAAAACAACTTTAGCAATTTTCATGTTGTCTTTACATCAGTTACTAATAATTGCAAAGATCATACTGTCAACATCTGAAAAGGAGAAACCCATAGCTTTCTAGTCTGCCAGGCAAGACTGGTTTGTTTTGGTTATGTTTGGATTTCTTTTAATCAAATATCCCTAGAAGATTCAGAAGTGCAAGTTTTCTGTTCAACACATTTGAGAATTCCAGCAGCATTTTAAAAATACCTGATCAAAATGGGAATAAAAAAATTACATCTCAAAAAACAGTGTGTAAAAGGAGAACATACATCACTTATTATCTTCGTTATCTCAGTCGCCTTCTTTATGTCTGGTCTGTTCAGGACTTCAGTGTACCTATGAGTATCTTGCACATCCTTCTTATAGGACACCTATCACAGAAAACAGTTTTGTTTAAAATAAACAATAAAGTTTGAAGTTTATAAATAAGCTTTGAATGACCTGTCAAATCAGACATCAAACTAAATAGAACTGCACCTCATTTATTCCAACAGAGTTCTGCTTGACAGGGATTGTAAGGTAAGACCTACACACAAGGTAACATGATAAGGAAGAAATTCAGAAGCATAAAATACAACTTAAAAAAGAAACATTGTTTTGCTTAGAAGCATAGTGGAAAATTAAGGCATTGCAAAGACACAAATACTAGGTTTTATCATAAAATTTCAGAGGACTTTTAAGAGTATAGGTTTCTTTCCTATGTGGTACCAATTTTTAATATAAACTATCTCCTGCTCTGATACTGAGTACTGCAGCTAGCAGATTGCAGCTACACTGAAGACAAACTGTAATTCTATCACAGTAAGTTTCCTTCTCAGCACTAGACAGTCATGTAGCTCGTATGTAATTCAATGATACCTCAACATCCCCACACCACCACTTATTTGCTCCTTTGCACAATCATGGGAACAGGAAGGCTGAGCATTCCAGCATGTTGAGTACACAACTGACTCCTTCTGATTGTGTAAAAGCCACTGCCACAATGAATGGGCTCAGAAACCTTTGGCCAGAAGGCTCAATCACAGATAGGAGAGTCCAAACATTCTCAATTTAACAAGGCAATCACAGGAGCAGCATAGACCTCAGGGACATTATAGAGCTCCATAAGCTTCTTCTCCCTCTTTGAGATTTGTGAACTTTTTCCTGCTCTAGCACATGTGCCAATCTAAGCCAATTTCCAAGGGCTGTCTTACTGAATTATTCTTAATGACATTCTGTCCCTGCTATTCAGAAGTGTCTCACAAATTGAAGTTTCAGGCAAAAGTTTGAGAACATAAAATAAAGTTTTGAGGAAATAGAAAGTAAAAGAATATTTCCTCCTTTACTGGGAAATCTTTTAGATTTTCTTTTGTTGCTTCACAAAGTTAATCAACCTCTCAAGATAGTATTTCACCAGCAAGCAAGTTCTCAGCTTGAAGTTTCTTATTATAAACTCTGCTCCTATTTCCAACATAAAGTTTCACTCTGGGTACAATGCAATAAACTCATAAACTGCATTAGTCAGTGACAAATATACTTCATAGAAATGGTATTGCAAAAAGAAAAGAAAAAAAAATTTACTTTTTGGCAAATATTTTACATGCAACAGGAAAGTAATTTTGTGTCCATATGGCTTCAGCTAAGCAGACAAGCTAAACAGGCTTCACTGTTGGCTGCCTGCCCACGAATAGATCTTATAATTTTTAATCTGCCGTGACACACAAGTGTAATCATTGATAAAAGAAACAAATAAATAGGTTTGATGGATTCACCCCAAATTATCACATACACACAAAACACAAGTTGATTCTTACAGCTGGTGTAAACCACTGGAACTTTTGTTTTAGTTTATTTAGATTTTCTCTAATTTTTAAGAAACTAGAGGTAGAGAGAAGCATTTGCAATTCAGGACTTTACATGAATTTAGTTAATTATATGCTGTTCATCCTAATGACCACATGAGGTGAGGTGAAAACCACAAAGGCAGCAGAAACAGGTTTCTGAATAGCACCCTATGATCCATGTAAATTGCAAATTAAAGGCCAGCATATGTGCTCAAAATAGAAATTAGGAATGTTGTGAATTTAACATCAGAGAATCAAGAACAGTGGTGATAAAGTTGAGGAAATGTGGTCACTTATTGCTCCCAAATGACATGATCATATAGTACATGAAATAATGGATTGTGGTTAATTTCGGGGAAAGGAAGGGGGGAGAAATAAGACAGTGACAGTCCTTTATATTTCACCATTTCCAATTATATTAGATGCAAGGCCAATTGCTATATCTTTCCCTGAGTGAATTATTATTCTTCCTGCACCTAAACCAGTATACCTATTACTTATGTCTGAGGGAAAGTCATCTAGCATTTTACAAATGTCTGCAATATATATTTGCTCCATTCTGCAGCTTGTCATACTCCAGTGAGAATAAAAATGTTATGCAGCAGAACAGTAGTTTGTCAGAGGTAGGCCAAAGAAAGAAAAAATATGTTTCCCATTTCCTGAATAACCTCAATCCCTGGATGCTGACCCTCTCCCATTGGGACACTGTGCAGGCCTCTATTACACAGCTGCTATTCTGTTCCATCTAGTGATTTTTTTTTTAATAGTGCTATGTTAGAACAGTAAAACCAGAGCAGGGGAACAGATGTAGACAGGGCAAAGCAACCAGCTTGGTGTGTGCACCCATGGGCATCAGAAGATGGAAAGTGAAGAAGCCCATGAGGGGAGAAAAGCAAAAAAAGAAACAGCAGAAGCACCCAGAGAAGGAGCCATCCTTTGTCCTGAGCTGATTCAGCCAAGAGGCTCATACCCTGACTGGAATTTCCAGGCATTACACAATGTCCCTACTCAATCTTCACTTCAAAGGGTTGCTCAAGCTCTACCAAAAAATAATCAGCAAAGGCTCGAGAATTGCTCCACTTCATGAGGACCACAGGTCTACAAAACATTTGTTCCAGCTGGCTTTTGCATAGGAAAAGTAACTGAGATAACAATTTCAGAGCAGCAGTGAAAGACCTAGATGGAGTGTTACACCGACCAGTGGGAAATGCAAGCAAGTAAGAAGGAGCAACTAAAAGGGAAAAAAATGTACCATCTTGAGTTTTGAAGCTGAGATCAGTAAATTACAGATACCAACTAAATTTAAAGTGGGTTTCTACACAATTTTAAATTGCAATAAAAAGTAGTTACATTGTTGAATATTCTTGTGAAGCAATAATTGGAACAAAACCATTTCTCAAGTTTAATCCCAAATGTTATTACATACTCTGAATTGCAACTGGTTTTTGCAAAGCATGGAGAATATTCAGGGACTGCTCATAATTACTAGACTGATTTTAATAGGGCCAAACCTCAAGCTCTTATAAAATGCATAAGGTCCACTGAGGATAAACATGCTGATCTAGTTACTCCAGCAGGGTCTGGAAGATGCTTCACCTTACATGAATACCAGGGGAATGCACTTTAGTGCCATGAAGTAAACAGATTTCTAACAATGCTGCAAAACATCTCAGACTGTCAATCAACAAACAGAAATTTCCACATGGTGAACCAAGCAAACCCGGGTTTAAGAGATTCAGACCTTTCTTGAAATCTTTTATCTTCTCATTTATTCCAAACAATACATAATAAATTACTCAAATATGCATAAGCAGCTATGAACACATTTTGCCCTCTTAAGGATTCAGCAACAAGTTGGGCACACCGGTCTGCACAAGAATTTGTCTCTTACTGTTTGTCCCTGATTAGCATTTTCTAAGAGCTGTTAAATCCACTAACTAATGGCCTGTCAGCTGTGTCTCTGCCTTCTTTCCTCTCATCTCCACTTTGGGGTCCATCAACACTAAGAAAATGACTAGCTGGTGACAATCATCATTGGCAACAGCTTTTCTAATTCCTACTCAAATGATGTTGAAAACTGTTTTCCGGCTTGTGTAAAAGAGACAAACACATTTCTGGTCCATTACAGATTGATGCGGTCATCTTTTCCAGTAATGGGCCTTAAAATTGATTGGTCCCAATTACAGCAGGAGTAAACATCATTTTCAGCACCAGTTGGAAGTGGTCCAGGGGGACTCACTGTTGACAACCGCTGTCAGCAGAAAGTTCGTCAGTGAAAGGTGATTTTTCTAACGCAGATACTGAACAGACAGACGGGAGAAGCCTGACTTTACCATGATCTGCATCAAAACAAACATTAACATTTGGGTATGTTACTGATGATGTTTAAGCACATCCAGTTTAACATCTGCTGATTTGGTCTTATCAGAAAGAATGTAGGCGTTTTTTTGTGTGTGCGGATTGTGACTGCACTACATCTAGAAAATGAGAAACAACTTACTCCTACGACAATATAGACATCTTAAATATTCAAATTTAGATGGTGAGTGAAAAATGTAAATTATCATTACTGACCTCATGTAGAGTGGAAAGTGTATATATATACATCAGAAGTTTGTCCAACTGTCAACTAACATTCCTAAAAAAGCACTCTTTTGTAGATAAGTATAAGAGAAAAGATACCAGGGCTTTAGAATCAGATGTGAAAACTGCCTTTTAAATGTCCATAGATGAGTGTTCTGCAGTTTTCTTATCTGTAAAATCAGAACACCACATCCTTATTTCATACCATGTGATATTGTGAGGAGAATCAGTCATTTTAATGAAGCAGAGCACTTAGACTGCTGTATGAATATTTAACATTGTTTTCCTATTCGAAATGCCCAGTGATGGACCAGGTCATGGAACAGACAAAATTGTGATGCACAGCTTTGAGTACCTTCACCAAATGCTATGTACAGCTTCCACATAGACACAACATAGCAAGTGGTTTCTTTGCTTTAGAAATTTAGTTGTCATGTCATTTCACCGTTCAATTACATCCCTCCATTCACACGATACTCAGATACACACAAAGCAAAACGCTGGTTGGTGACATGACATTGTTTTAAGACCACCACCTACTTTTGGTCCCAAGTTTGGAAACTGCCAGATGAGTTAACTGATCAGGTAAGCACAGACAAAAAGGCTGATGGTCCCTACTTAGCTCTTCTGAAAATGACTTTGCGTGCCAAAGTCACATCATTAACATTCACTTCACAAAACACAAACACAATTTATAGAGAAAAGTACTCTGGTTTGGATAAACACGCTTCCCTTCAAGCACTATGTAGTACTTAAATTCCTTTTAAAGTACATTTGCTGTCATTAGAAAAGTCACTTGTGTTTGAGAGCAATTTTCTTCAGTCTAAGTACAAAAAAGAGACAAATCATTTTCTTAGACATGATCACATTGTTCAGGAGATTTTACAGTATTTCCCTGTTACGCAGTTTCTGCCCAAACACACAGAGCATGTTAATGATATCCAAAGTGCTGTGAAGGCCTACAGCACATGACAGTTTCAAAATGTCAGCACAAATATATGGTAAATTGAATACAGTTTTAATTTTTAAAGGAAATTGCACATTTCACAGAGTTGAGTATAAATGTCAGCCTTATTTTAAGGCTGAGTAAATAGTCTTAAACACATCCTAATCCTATTAGATGCAAACCCTCCACGTAAAGGTTGAATTGAGTTGGCAGAGCATTGTAGATAAGTATGAATTCTGCTCCCACAGGTAAACTGTACTGAATGGTGAATAAAAGAGCTTTGACCTTCTAGCTGCCCAGTAGTTTCCCTTCTTTTTCTCTGCACTTTCAAAGCTGTGACTACACAGATACCCTGAAATAGTTTGGAAAGACAAATGCTCCATCTTCGGGATGCTCGCTGTTCTGCGTTCTGACTCCAAGGGTGATTCTGCTGAGCAATAACCAGACTTACATAACTTGCTCCTTTATGTGTGATGGGTATTTGTCCACTGTGTTGCAGCTACTCATGAGCAACCAGAAAGAATCTGTTCTTAAACANATAGGTTCTGCACTAGCATACTAATCCTCAAACTATGATGAATTTGCTACAGGAACTTGTCTCGTATTCCTCCTAGTCCCACCACCTTCTCTGGGAGGGATTCACATCTCTTTTTCCAGCATTATTTCCTTTCCTAGCAGTTCACCATCATTCCTACTGCTAGGTAAATAAAAAACTTCTTGCTTCTTCAGAAAGACATTCACATTCCCAGCTCCCAGGCTCTGTCAGTGTGACACCCTGATGCTTCCAACAGCAGAAATAGACAGTGTTTGACAGGAAGAGGGAATTCTGTAATCAAGGCAGGTTGCAAATTACTGCTGGGAATTCCACTGCAGGTATTTCCCAGCAGAAGAAAAACTTATTCTTCAAACGTAATGCTTCCCTGAAGTTTTCCAGCAGCCTTTTAATCAGCAGCCAGCTGTCAAGATTCTGCACACAGACATACATCTAGCACTTACATTTAGTTTGCAGCCTACATAACCTAAGAGTGTTTGTTGCACTGTTAGCAGGGGAAGATAGGGTAAATTTAAGAGAATTTAAAATGAACACCCAAGCTATGTCTACTACATTGTTACCAACAAACAAATATCCCACTTATCTATGAAAAAAGAGTTGTAAAATGACATGCCTACCTCAATTGATTTGGTTACCTAAACAAGAATAAAACTGGATCATAACTTTTAAGGTTACACATCAGATGTTCTTAAAAGCTTTGTGCACCCCTTAAAATGGCATCACTATTTTAACCTAAAATTCACTATTTTCTCCTAAAATTTGTTTTTCTCACAAGTAAGCTTTTACAAAACCTACAACTAGCATACAGACACAACTTTGAAGAAAAATGTATCATTCAAAACTCTAATCTGGGCAGCATTTCTGCCCCAAGCAATGATGCACTGAAATAGTATATGCTAGCTTGACCATGAAATCAAACTTGACCTGATTCTAATAAGAAATGTAAATACCATCATTAGGCTTTTATATTGTGAAAACCTGAAAAACTTCAAGGAGATAACAAGCAGCTGAAAAAAAAAGCAATCAACTTCCAAAACATTGCTAAGTACTCCTAATTATTTGTAAGTTATCTAAATAAAACTACAAGAACAAATACTTTGGTCAAATGGTATAAACCAGCACAGGCATCAAACTGAATAATATGGCTCAAATTCTGTAAAATAAATCATATATTAGTCTATTAAATTCTTTGGAAAATTCTTTTGATACATACTCATGAGATAGGAACAAACTTATTCATAAGCATAAAAGTGTGCAAGAGCAGGGCAGAAACAGCTCACTGCTCTCTACACAGCACTCCTGAAGAACTACCCAGGTACTGGCAGATTAAGACACTGCAACAACACCTGTGTTAATTTAAACTAAGAACTTTATACACTTTAAAAGTAGCTACAAGTGAATTCAGAAAACCAGTATCTGCAATTTTATTCCAAAGTGATAGCACTTAATTACTATTACTAAACAGTAACTACCATTTTCCACTGCAGTTCAGAATACAATTCACATACTGTTACTCATAGCACATTTTATACACACACCATGTCCTAAATTACTTCAGAGCAAATAATTTATAAAAAATACCAACTAAGGAAATATGGAAATATTCCATGCCCAATTATTTCAGTAAGCTGTAACAGATGTATCTACCCAAAATAAGCACACTCATTTTGGATGGGGGAGTACTTACATCACTCTGGTGTTTACTGACTTCCATGGCATGTTTAACATCTGGAGGTTCCCTCATACGTGCGTAGTCTGAAAATCCTTTCTCAGCATCATGTTTTTGTTTATAGAGAACCTGAAAAGAGCAACATTATACTTTTGTGACCTGAGAAGAGCAGGTATAATAATATGAGCTAGGTTAAACCTAGCGGCATAGTCTACCTGTACTCAGGAAGAAACTTTATAAATAATTAAGCTCTTTAATGGAATCAGAACACTGAAATGAGAGCAGCTTCCACCCAAAACAGAGACATATGAGGCATAGTCAGCAGAGAGATTTCCCTGCATCTGTTATTGCAACAGATGCATGAGTAGACAGGGGACAGAAATCGTAATATACAAACACAGAAAATTAAGCTTAACAAGGTGAGAAGACAGCCCAGGGAAAAGGATAATCAAAAGCCTTTTTTTTTTTTAAACACACTTGAAGCTATCAGCTATATAATTATTCTCCATTTTCAGAAACAAAAATAATATTTTATGCATCTGTCATTAACATAAGTTTTACTGTTTCTTATATACCCATTGCCCAAAGTTCTATTTCTTCCACTGTTGGGAAGCAACCAGCACAACATGCATTTTGACTTAGCCCCAGGTTCACAAAGAAAAATAATATTTACATTCAATTGTCATCATGGCAAATGAAAATGGAATTGAATTGTGAATTTATAAACACCTTTACTTTTATAATAGAAACTCAGTGTTGGGCATTCATCCATCTTTCACTGTGTTATACTTACCTACACAGACTCACATACTACAACTGCCTGAAAAGCCATCTTACACTTATCCTCAGGCTTATATTAAAGAAAATACACCAGGTTTTGATACCTAAAAAGTAGTAAGCATCAGGAGAATGAATTTTCTAATAGCTCTCATGAGCAAGCATTAAAATAATCCATAAGAAAAAAGCGAGTATTAAATAAGATAGAAAGCTGATTAGGAGGAGAAAGATTGACACAAAAACCCATGCTAGCAATAAAAGAATACTGTGAGAGTTTTGAGACAGAAACTCTCAACTACAGAGATTCAGACTGTTTTAGGGCAGGATACTAGAACTGTGAGAAAATGCTGTATCTGTTTCTGTTTAAAGCAAGATTTCATCTGAGTTACAGAGTAGTGTGCCCAGAGCAATATGTTAATATCTGCCCTGACTATCTCAGATTACAAAATGATATACAGGCTGAGAGACCACGACAAGAAGGGGGGAAGGTTATTTTTGCACTGCTACTATGTGAATGAAAGTATCAAATCAGGAACCTTAAAATGTGCCACCTCCTTATCCAGTGTAACACAATCAGCCCTCCGTAGGAGCAAACACAATGGACAGTGAAACTAAGAGTCCGTAACTTGCCTACACTGGTTACATCTTGCAAAAGGAAAAGCACGTAATATTTAACACGACTGAAGCACCACTAACAAGTGATTCCCCACAAAAGTATAATTACTATACAAACATATGCCACAAAAACTCTTTTGCTAAGTCTCCTTGCTTACACTGTCACTTTTAAGATGTTCCCCACTTAATGCCATTATGAACAGAAGACCCATACGGTTACTTCCAAAATCTACTAATTTACAGGTATTTTATTACATTGCCATTTTGCTGGTTCAAGAGCTCTATTTTTCCCTTGGTGAATGGACTATGTAACCAAGATATGAAAACACAGTAACACATTCACTCTCAGCATGAGAAATTTAACAGAAATTACGAGTATCTGCTGTCTTGGGAAAAGATGAGCATTTCTTTAGCTTAATATAGCAATATTTCACTTGCTTTGGCATCTGTTCTTCCTATCTTTTCCCGTTATTTTCATTAACTCACTGAAGTAGTCTTGTTGCAATCCTAGGCTAGGAGGGGTTCAATGGCTGTCTAGTTTAGTTTGGGACAGTTTAGTGAAGAACTATTGCCAGATTTGTAAATCGCTTCCAAGTAAGTACAAAAAAAAAATTATTAGTATTACATCAACATTCTTAATACCATTATTTTACAGGCTAGTATGCATACCTTTATTTCTCAACTCATGTTGATTTTCAAGCTTTAGCTAAACCGAATTTCCTTAATCAAATCTACATATGAAACTACTCTACACAGAGATCAAGCATTATAGGTCACTGACATAACCTTTACCCTGTAGTGGTGCCATTTATTAACCTGAGAAATACAAGGCAATTATTTCAGTAGGTATGACTTCAGATTGAACCAATTTGTAAGTACTCATTTTTTATTTTTCTTCTCTCTTTTACACCAGTGTGTCAATAGGAAGCTGCATTAAGGAAGGTTTTCTGTTCTTTTAACCCAGCTCTTCCTGACCCCCTGTTTTGGCATACATTAAACACTATTACATTTTTATTTTTATTTCCATTTATAGTCAGCAATATGTGCTCTGAACTTAATATCCACAAAGTAGGATTTTGTAGGAGGATATGTTCAAGAACAACAAAAACGTCACTTTAATCTCCATATAGAGAATTAGATTATCCAATATATTTGTGTAAAACAGAACTATGGAAGTCCAGAAGACTAATAATACCTGCCACCATAAAAGAGAAGAAATCTTGAATATGACATTTCCTACCACAAAAAAAACCCCGAAAAATTACATAAAACTAATCCATAATGTGTAATATGATTGGAAACAATATAATAAACAACATAATTTTTATTGTAGTAAAAAAAAAAAACCTCTGAAACTTCTTCTGGAAGTTGAAAGCATTACTTAAGATTCTCTTGGCTCATCGCCTTTATAAAGAAACAGGAAATACTGTTCAGCATTGACTCTGAGATATTGCCCTGTGCAAAGTAGAAAATTAAACTGCCTTTGGTTTGCTTTAGATTATCCCTTTTAGATAAGAAGAAAAACAGTGCAATCACTTCTTATGGCAGAAATAAAGTGATGAAAAAGTGACTAAGTGCTTACTTTTTTCCAACATTGTTTCCCCTAAGCAATTTTAAATACCTTTATCATTGTTTGTGACACCTTATTTTAAAAAGTATTGTTTTACATAAGGAAGTATTCAGCATACAGGTCTTCAGACAAGAAAAAGACTTGACACAGAGCTAGCAACGATCAGAAATTTTCCTTCAGCAATATTTTCCACAGGAATATTGCAATTTCTCCAAAAATTTCCATTTCCTTTCAGAAAAATCAAAATGAAGGCTCCCTACCTAGACCGCTCTCATCAAACTTATTTTCTCATGGCAGAAAACAGGGAAATTGGTGAGAGCTTTGTAATCTGGTAAGGAGAGTAAAGTTATTCAGTGATGACAGGGACTTCTCTTTTTAGCTTACCCTGGGGACAACTATGACAAAAGTGAGAGAGGGAGGAAATCTGGTTGCTCACTCTCAAGAAAGGCATTTAAAAGGCCACAGTCAAATTTTCTCTGAAGAGGAAAATAATTAAAATTATAAAAGCCACTCAAGTATGTGGGGCTGTGAAACTTCTTTTTCATCTTCCTGAAATATTTTTTCCCACAGACAGCATTGGGACTTTTATTTTTTGCCAGTTTTGGGTAGATGTCATTCTCTATGGGTATTTATTTCCTTCTTCATGCCAGCTCTACATAAAACACAACAGAGCAACCATGGGTTTCATGCAAAATCCAGCAGGAAGTCTTGTTTCAGGCTTTCCTGAGTATCTTGAAGAGGGAATTATGATTCAATACAGCCAGTGAAGAGGCTCCACAGTCAGAGAACCACCTGTGTCAGGGTGCTGTACTCTCCATTACAGCAGGATCCTTATGTCAGTACCGACACTGCACGGCAGGACCCCTGAAGGAGGAGATCTTGGCTCCGCTGAAATCACTGACAATTGCCACGTGAGTTAATGAATGCAAACATGGTCAGTGGTGCTGTGGCAGCCTGTTGGCTCTGGAGGGGACAGTGGAGGGCAGCTGTAGGTGGAGTACAACTCCTTGAGAAAAGCAGGAAATTTCCCCTAGCTGTCTCCAAGTCTCCAAGTTCCTAAATCATGTGTGTGATTTGAAATTGTCTATCAAATTACTAAACTGGGCTAGATCTAGGCAGGCTGAAGACAGGGCTGATGGGCAGCAGCAGCACAGCACCATTTCAGGAGCAAACTTTGCATCAACCCATTTGTGGAGGACACACCTGTGCAAGGAGATCCTCTGCCAGAGGCAGCCCAGCCTGTGCCAGCAGGCAGCACTGGGGAAAGTCAGGGGCTCTCTTTCTTCCCCACCACGATCCTGTAGCACATGGCACCACAGAGCAAGAGGAGTCCTGCTTAATCTGCCCACAAAAGCATTCCAGCCCGTCTTTGCATCCAAGAAGCATGAAAAGGGTGTCAAAGGTGTAAACTGGTTCTAATGTGGGTAGGGAGGACAGGTACTTTGCACCTCTCAGGAAATCAGCACCTATTTTAAAATCAGGTTACTATAACTCAGACTGCAATTCTGTGTTTGCAGCAGTCTTTCTGGAGCAGAGCTGGTGCAATGGCCAGCTGGTGCTGTTCTCTCTCCTTCCTATGGAATATCTGTAGTCTCCTCCTGAAGTGATAACCTGTAAATTCTCAATCCCAGCTAGACAGACGCAGCAGAAACCCCCTCTGTCATATCCTGACCCAGATGAAATCTGAAATCCTTGTATTAGCTACTTAGGTACCGCAGCAATAGGCACAATATGGATTAGATTTGAATACTGTGGAGAAGATTTTTCTCTAGAAAATCCCCTGAGATCTCTCTCAAAGTAGCATTAAATTCAGGTCCATTGCAGCAGTAAACCACAAGTTGGAAAAATGTGTCAGCATATCTTCAAGTTTTATGGTATATTATGATTTATAATGCATCTGCTCCTGAGGGGATAGTATGAATGTTATGGGAAAAAATTTCTGCTTAAATATAAATCACCCTATATGCATTTTTTTTTTCTCTAGAACTGTTGGATGATTGAAGAAAACCTTCAAAAACTACCAAATAAAAATGTCTGTCTTTTCCTTAAAAGGATTTTTTGATGAACCAATGGTTTCATTTTTAGTGTCAGTTATTTATCTTTTCTGCCACATCACCAATGTTAATTAACCTCATTTGTGTAAACTAATGTAGAATGTAATAATTTGGAATTAATTTGGGAGTAAATCTGTGGCAAAATAGTTAACTAATGTTTTATAAATCAAGCTAATGGCTTAAAAATGTTATACAAGTTTAATTCTCAATTTATTATTACTATAATTCCTCTAATCACTCACTTTACAATGAAATGTCACATTAATGTCATTTCAGCTACTGTGGTGCTTTAACTTGTGTATGTATGCTCCTTTTCAAATTCTGAAAACTAAAATATGCCTTATTATATTTGCTTAATATAGCCTTGATTAACATAATGTTTTATATCAAAACATTTCTCCACAAGCTGTCCTGAAATTTTAGTCCATTCTTATTTTATTAATATTTTCCTTTGTCTGAAAAAGTATCACTGCATTACAAGCATGCATATTGAGATACAGTCAATATTATGGATTTAGAAGCGTGTTCCCTTCACACACGGGCTGTTTTGAACTATATGTAGTTGATATCATTAAGAGAGGAGAAAGCAAAAAGAAGAAAACCATGGAAATGCTTGGTGGACAGAAAGCCATGACCATCTATCCAATGTAATTCTCATGAGTAACAATGAAAATCTGTAACCTCATTCACATCACACATGCTTAACATGCACAATTCCACTGAGGCCAGTGGAAGTGAAGGGTCACCTGCCTACTCTTAGGGTATTATATTTTTGAGTCCTTGAAGGCAACTGAACTGGAATTTACTATTTTACTGGTTGTTTACAAGCTTTACACTTTGTTCAATATACTTGATTTCATATTTTAATTCTATAAAATTTGCTGTAAGTAGTGCATGCAGATCATCAGAAATACATTTACTGCTACCACTAAGCGCCTTTAGAAGTCATTACAGCAGTTTTCTTTTCTTTTGCCTTCAGCATCAAACATTTTATTTACCTAATATAACACCTGACTGGAAAAAGTTATATAAGAGTCACCCATTCTATACAGACCATGCAATGTCACTGAATTAAATAATTCCTTATTGCATTCATGGACTTCATTGGAGCAATGAATGCATGACCAGCTTTTAAATGAATATTTAATAAACATACGTAAAATTGTCAACATTTTAAAAATTAGTAGTTTTTGAATTTAAGAAGTTATGGTGATAAACTCTGGATGATAAGCTCACCCAAATAAATCAAGCAGAAAATCAAGTGTCCGGTCAAATATTTTGTTTAAGTGTACTTACTCTGACACACAATTAATCTCAAAATCATTTTTGCAATTCTAAAGTTGTACCTTGCTCTGAAGGTGCATTAATTCTTTCGCAAATACACTGTCAATTGTGGCTGGCATCTGCTGATAAAGAGGGTTGGAAAGGTCTTTCTTAGCAGCTCCTTTATATTTCACCTAGAGGGCAGAAAAAGGTGATACATAATGCAAAAATGAAGATACAGTAAACATACTACATATTTTTTCTAGTAAGTAAAATGGCATAGACCAGAACTGGAAAAAATTAATGCTGTCATTAACTTTCAAGCAAAAATATCTTTAAATAATATTTTATGGGGATGTGTCTAATTCACAAAGCAATGCAAAATATCTCAGAATTAAATTCAATAACTTTGGTGGAAATACAAAATAAAATAAGCAAGGCAGTTTTTTCTATCCTTTCTCAGATCATTTTCAAATCCAAAAATTACTTTTCTTCTTTCTCTTTTCCAGAGTCCTGAACAATGGGAGTAAATGAGAGGCCAACCAGAAATATTTACCAACTAATAAGTAGCAGCAATTAAATGTAGCTAGAAAGGGGAGGAACATTGAAGTTTGCCTTTCTGCCATAATTTCTGTTTCATCTGTCCATATTACAGTCTCATTTTTAAATTACATTTTATTTATCCTGTGTTTCCTCCAGTGTTCAGTATTGGCAGCTCCTCACAAAGGGGTTTTACAAGAGATACCAGAAAAATAGCTCAAAATGTGTGAGGCTTTTGCTTCAGATCTAAGTCTTCCAAGTTCATAAAACAATAATGGTAACACTGCTGTGAAAGCAATCATAAATACCAAAAATATTTTCAATTATACTGTCTAATGTCACTTATTTACTGTGAAATATACAGTTCTTCATTAGAAGCTAATTCTCCAAATCTATTATATGTATACACATCAGTAATTTGCTGTCACATTTGTTGCCGTTCCCCAAAACAGAGGCAGGTGCAGTGGACTGCAGTTTTCACTGCAGTGGACGTGATGTTAAGAATGTCAGCGTCCAAGATTTGCAAATACAGATGATGGGACACTAGATGCATTTAATTTACAAGATAAATCATCCATAACATCATTGGCTTCAGGTAATGCTGCAATAAAGAGGTAGAGTGCTCAAAAGTGTGGAAATATCAAACCTACAGGGTTTTAAATTTTAGAATATTTTTATATCTCTAAATCTTTGCTTAACAATTAGCAGCAGATTCTCTGGAATCAGATGGATTAGATAAATATTCTCTATATACTGTATTTCTGTAGACTACAATGGTCTGTCTCTTATAGAGTGCAATTACATCAGATTTACTTCCCTTGGGACATGCCACCCCTCAGAAAACAGGAAGATAAATACAAGATAAGTATTACTAGATGCATTTCTATTAAAAGCCACACAGCAAATTGTGGTATATCAGAAAGAGAATTTAGAATTTATATAAAGTTATGTAACCTCAGACAGTGATACTGGGACTTTTTTATTATAAAAGTGGCACAAAAAATGAGGCACCAAAACTTTAATTTTTTGAAAGGCCATAGTGACAGAAAAATCACTCAGAACCAGCGAATCCTAAACAAAGCCACTGTCTCTCAGGTGAAACTTCTGCTGCTGTTCTCACCTGTGGAAAATAATCAGAGATACAATCCTACAGCACCTTGTACCTGGGATACAAAGAGCTGGCAGTAAATGCTGCTCTGACACTTTGGAAGCTGTTGATTTTTCTTCACCACTACAGTTGTGTGTGTGTGTGCACATGTCACAGGTATGCAGAGATAGATAGATAGATAGACAGACAGACTATGCAGAGATAGATAGGTAGACAGACAGACAGACAGATATATAGATATGTATGCAAGTGCTCAGGCAACCCACAGATGGCACTGACCTGATGCCTGCCCCAGGCCTCTTGCTGAAGGAGGATAGGGATGGTAATATAGAAATATTTTCCTTGTCTCCTTCTGTTTAGTATCAGGCTGTGAAATCTCCACAGCAGGGAAATTTTGCACAGGTGTAATTTGCAAACCTCATCACTGCAGAAAAGTAACATTCCTTTCCTATCCCTCAGTTTATCCACACGTAAAATGGGATAGCTAGCTGGCTCAGAACCATTAATAAAATATTTTCAAATCCCAAAACAAAAGTGTCATTTAATTCCAAATTATGTTTATTATTCACATTATAGAATACACTAACTAAAGCCTTTTAGGTCACTTCAGCTTTAAACAGAATTATTATTTGAAATAAACCATCCTTCCCCTGCTAAAAATCACAGTATTCAACCGAAGGAGTTTTTAGGAAGGATAAGAAGCCAAGAAAATTTTTCAGTCTTTTAGATCTTACCTCGGAAATAAAAGCACCAAGGCTTTTCACATGTTTTAGCTGCGGGGTGTCAGGCACAAATATGCACTTGCCTTTAGATTTTTTAAACTCTTCTTTATAGTGTATCTACAAAGAAAAGAAAAAGAAATTTAATTGTTCTTAAAAACACACACACAGAAAAGTAAACAATGGTTATTTTTATTTATATTTTTTAATTATTTCTATTCTATTTTATTCATGGATACTGTGCTGGGTGGCTTGCAAATACCTCCGGCTGGATCAAATTAAACCATAAAGGGAAGCTACGAGTTCTCACGCACATTACCAAGGCTATGTAAAAGTCACAGAACTCTTTAATAATATAGATGAAAAAGACAGGATTTTTCTCTACATCTAGAGCACATTTTCACGACTGTTGTAGATGTTTTAGTATGTCTAAAGAAAGAAGAATCAAGTAATTGATCTCCTTGATCCTTGATCTCAAAGATAAAAATTGTTTAACTTCTAACACAGACCTAGCAAGTACAGAATCTGTATAATATCATCAAATGCCCCTTTATGAATCCAAGAGTTACATGAATAAGTTCAGAAGGCCACTGCCAAACCATTGCCTACAAAGCACCCAACAGTCATGACATTCAAGTAATTACAGAATTTCTTTAAAACCAAACAAATTTTAAATTGAGGCATTTTTTAAAATGTGTATGTACATAGGAAACCATGGGAAAAAAAAACACCAGAACACCATGACATATTTGGGGGGAAAAAAAACCACAGCACCACTTTTTTTTTAAACAACCAATCTTTTTCTTACAATAGGGCAAACAGTATGGGCAGGTATAATGATCACATGAGTGTTGCTGAAGTCAGAGTTATTGTTTGTATTAGTGAGACTGCAAGAAGGATAAAATCTATGGACACGGTTAACATGTAGGAACATTCATTATATAGGAACTGCATGAAGAAAGGTGGCGAATTATGATGAGATGGACTAAGTAAGTTTTAACAAGAGACACTTTACATGGATAGCCTTAGATGTTTTCAGTGATGTTTCTTTCTTTGTACAGAGAATTGTTTAGATCAATGCAAATTGAATTATTTAGTACTAAGCTTTCACGGTTATTATCTGCTACCATTTCTCTAACCTCATTTTCACATTCTGCATAACAGCAGCTCGAATTTATGCACTCTAGACTTGCTGACAAGCACTGACAGAAGTAATATAATCTGCATCTGAGCATTACAGAAATATGCAGCCTTAATATCCTCTTTCTCTGAATCCTTAATGGATATCACAAGTTCTAGTGCTCCTCTACAGGGACTCGGAAAACTTACAAGAAGGATGGCAGCTTACACAGAATCAGCTCCTGTGCTTTCTAAGGCAAACTTTGTGTCTACTGAAAAATGGATTAGATAATTCCAAATTCATCTCTAACTCATGACTACTTTATCCTCACACCAGAAATAATTTTGCTTGATACTGAGCTCACTCAGAGTTGGACTACTGAAAGAATCTACACGTCACTTCCAAATCACATCGTCTCCTTCTGTGGATTAATGTCTATTCTTAAAAAAACCTTTTAGTGAACAACGGGTGTAACATTACTGTGTCATGACTTTACTCGGGGACTCACAAAACCAATGGCTCGTATAACCTGTGTGTGACATCATACTCCCAGGTACTTACAGACCAACACACAAAAAAGGCATTTTTATGATAAACATGAGCAGGCAGTTACTGTTCAACCTGCACACATGTATGGGAAGTTTCCAGAGCTGACTGTCTACTGGGTGAGCTTGATGGCATCTCCAGTAGAAACTACTGTAAAGCTATGACTCTGGCAGAGGAAACAGAGTCTTGCTGCTCACAACTTAGATAAACTATCCACAGACATCTGAAAGCTAACTGTAATTATATCCATTTTAATTGCAGAGCAATAATTACATTCAAGAATCAAACGCGAAAGCTTCCTAAGGTATCTCTTAATTGGGGGGAATGACAGAACATGACTAGAAGAAACAAAGCTGTTCTGCTGTAGAAGTAATGCTTTCAAAAGTATTGAAAGCAGTAAATGACTAATGCCACCTCCTTAATCCTTGATTATTCACATTTGTTGTAGGAATCCATAGAAGCCACAAAACGCATACAGACTCAAATACGCAATTTAGAGAGAACACATAACAAAATGTTTGGTCAAATTCTGATCCAACAAACTCCATTCTGCTACAGTATTGTCCACATTGCTTGCAATCAGAAAAATGGAAGGTGAAATGGGACAAGTATAATGAAGTCATGACATCTACAGTTATAAAACATATTTAGTGTAAACGATGCACGGAAGATGTCCAAGAGCTTGACTATGATCGAACATAACCAGTTAATGGAATGAATAGGCAGAGAAGCTAATATTCCTCTTCAAAGTCTGTAATTAAAAATTCAGATGTCTTAAAAATATCTTGAATAGGAAATTTTGCTGCAAGTGGCTTACCCCTCACCACAAAATACGCTGTTTAGGTTGAGCAGATCTGGTAAGTCTGGTGAAAAAAACAAATAGGAAAAATTTGCAAATGATGGCCTGGAGGCACTGCTCTTTCAATATACTCCTGAAGTTCAATAGCTCACTAAAGGACCAACTTTTCATAGTTCTCTCCAGATCCTTTTCTTCTCCCTGACTCCTCATAAAACTAACTCTAACCGCAGCATAACTATCCAGTAAAGCGGATTAAAATTCCTAGACAACCACCAAAACATTAAGCTTCAAGCTGCATTTTTTTCTTAATGGATATTATATGAGAAGATCAACTTTATAAAACAAGGGCATCCGACCTTTAAGCCAAAGCTTCTTGGTTCACCAAGAAAATTCATCTCACCCATGGCCTGTTCCATCAGCCTTTTTCAGGGGGAAACACAGAAGGGAGACTGTGGGCTAAAGGAAAGACTCCAATGGTAACAGCATAATCCAATCAGCCACCATTGCTCTTATTCAGGGACACAGGCTCATCTAACTTTAATATGCATATACTCAAATGCTATTTTTAATAATCTTAACATCAATGGTGTAACCATGTCAACAATCATCATGCCAAGATCCACTGCAGAATTGTCACATCTAAAATACCTACGTATGTTTAGAAAAACAACAAAAATGTCTGAACCTTCTTACCTAGCTTTTATGCTAGAACAAAAGGAAACTTCCTTCCGCTAAGTACTCACTTTCCAAACCTACATTTCTGAACTTAATATCTCTTACAAGACTAAGGACTGTGTCAGACCACAGATTCATCTAAGACAGAATCCTTTCTCTGTGGCCATAGGAACCTAGAGTAAAGCAAGAGAAAATGGCAGGCATACCGTACTATTACTAAATACATAGTATTTTAAGTAATCTCCAGCAGTTTCAAACTCAAGGCCCTCCTGAAACAGATGCTGTGACTAGTAATGGTGAGTCCATGGGAACAGCTGCACCCAGAATTAGGCAGTCAAAACCCTGTTAGTTTGGCACAGTGTTTCCACTATTGGCTCTAGGTTTTTTTGGACTTTGCTTTATAACAGAGACATCCTAAAGCAAATTTGGACTCTGTGCAAGGACAGATAAATAGCAAGCAGTCCTATTTTTTGCTTTAGAGGAAAAGAGATTCTGGTTCTACTCATTACCACAATTCAGCAGAATCTTCAGAAGGCGATGTCTGCCATTCTACCAAAAAGAATTATGATAGTTTGGTCAATTACCTTCTATAATTGTTCTCATCTCTGCTTATAACAGTACTGACAACATCCCACCACATAATCAAAACAAAGAAGATATGAAAATACACTACAAGCAAACAGATGAGCTCAATTTTAATGTGGAAGAGAAAAGGCCTGGAGAGGAAGGTAATTCATATAAATCAAACACACATGACAGTTTTGAAAACATCTGTGGAATAAAATTTCATAATAGAGGGAGATTAAATGGAATGACTGTCAAGAGAAACAATCCAGGGGGTATCACAGCCACAGAACAAACATCTGCCAACCTCAAATGAAATTGGGGATTTTCTCAAGAATGGGAGCACATAAACACTTCACAGCTTCCCCTACGTACAGCTCAAGGCTGGAAATTACAGATTCACCAAGGACTGCCAGTGTAACACTTTTTCAAAACCATATTGCCAAATTAAAGTCAGCCTGCAAAGAATGCAGGGCAAGCATAATACAACCCCAGTATCTCAGGCATGTGCACTCCTGGCTCTGCATTCTGATGGAGGAGATGTGCTGACAGCTCCACCATCAGAAAAGGACAATCACCCAGTCTCGTGGCCAGCAAGGACACAGGCTGCTCCCCCAAGGTCATCTGAGGGCCAAACCGCAAGTGCCGTAAAACCACTGTACAAATAAAATGTACACATGTACACCAACTATAAATCCACACAAATACTAGTATGTGCAAAAGGATAAGGAACATATAAAAAGTTCTGAATGTCAACGAGTCAAAAAAATTGAAGGTAAGAATGCAAACTCCTTGCAATTTATAGGTCTCCACAATGAAATGTGCAGGGTGAGGAATTTATACTCAGGTACAAAGGACTTCACTGGTCATAAGAAATTATAGTATAGCAAAAAATTCTGGGAAACAAAATTCATATTCTATGCATATTCCATTTAAACCAATGAAGAAAAACCTACTGATTTCATCAGAGGCTGAATAAAGCCCCAAAGCTGGATGTTATTTTTAAACAAAGAGCCTCTATTTTGAAATTAGATTGGTCTGGACCATTACATATTGTCCTTGCTTTGAAAGCATTAATAACACTTTGCCATTATGCCTGACATATCTCAAGGAAAATCTAACACACTTGCAGGCTAAATGCATCATAAGTTTTCAGCAAAAGCCCACATCCCTGAACCATTATAAGCTGTAGAAGCCTGGCTTGACTTAGCTATTCACCTTAGCTCTCAAGTCCCTGCAGAAAATCCAAGAAAATACAGCCACTCCATTTATCCATTAATTAAGAGCCCCAGCCAACACTACTCCTAATGGGTACACAGCAGAGTAATCATTCCTTTTCAGTTAAAGGAAGATTTCTTCAGCATTTTTCAAGAAGTTTTTGTCTTTAAGAACATTGACCATGCTTAGAAAGAAGTGGCATGGATGCAATAAATGTACACTGGGTCACGTAAGTGCTTCAGTTCCATTTTCATTTTTGCCTTTACATGAGTTGACAGGCACTTAACGCACCATACGCCCTTTTTTCCCAAAGAAAGCATGCATATATCTATCAGTAAAAATATTATTAATCTCTACTGCTTCCTAAAGTAGGTTGGTTTTACAAAGGAGTCATCTTGGTAGCTTCTCTTAAGGATCTGTCAGATTTTCATCACTCTTTCTGTGAAAATTGTAGTATATGGACAAGAGGAAAAAGGAAACTTTGACCTTGTCAAGTCACACTTTTAAGCCAGCAGTGTAACACATTACACATTCCAGATACTGTTCTTCTGAGTTAACTATTCTTTTCTGATACACAACCCTTAAAAATTTATACCTAAAATGTAGATTCTGTATGTTCTATTCCCATTAAATCAACAACCTGAACCTAAATATCAGATTAAAACACAACATGAGCTAGACACCATTTTTCGCTTTCTTTAGAACATTTGTAGAAGCAAGTTACTCTCTCCTCAGGAAGGTCTCCTCTCCTGCCAGCCAACTTTCTCACAGGAGAAATATCACTCTTTACACCCATGTACCCATGAAGGGACAAAACTACTTTTTCGACACACTGTCCATCAAGGTGAATCTGATCCTGTTACATTGAAGCAATCAGATCTACTCCAATGTAAAATGTCTTGGGCCTGATCTGTGATGTTTATATAATGTTTATATAACGGATGCACAGTTTTAGAAATCTATACTAACTACAACAAGAATTAGCGAGCTAAATATTTTTAAAGATATTCTAGCATTTCAGTGGATTTGTCCTATAAGCAGAGTCAATAACAATATGCTGAGCAGTTTTGGACATCTATCAGCAAGAACAAAAGATAAGACTAAAAATTTATCTTTTATTTTCAACTTCCCTCCTTACAGATATGTATACTGGAACCCAGCTTTGTTCAAACCAATCAAACTGCATAGGATAAGGCTACAACCAGAAAAAAATACCACATTTTCCTGAAGAAAGCAGCCTCCTGGCAGACACCCTCTGTCTGAGACCCACATTTTGCAACACTCCTTTCTAGGGCCTGTGCTTCATACCATCCAAGTGCTCTGAAAAGCCCATTCTACCATGGCAAATAATTTATGGTACCAGAGTAATCTGTCCTTTTCTATTATTTTGTGTGGTTTTATTATTTGAGCCTTGGATGGGCACATGCTACACTGTACATATTTGAGAAAATATGTATCATAAATATAAATGCATTTGAAAGAAGAAATGCAAATATGAGGGTGCAAATAGTCACCATCACTTACATCACTTATTAATTCACTGCATTTTCGGGCCAGTTCCATATTTCTGTCCTCAATAACAGGCTTGAGGAAAATCTGAAAGACAAAGGTAATCATTACAGGTTTATTGTCCTAAAGAGGAAAAATAGAAGGAAACAAGTACTTTTGGGTTTTAACTCACCTTTTCTTCTTCTTCCCAATACTCATTTTCATCCTCCCTGAGATCCTGAATGGCAGACACTCGCATTTTAATACTTTGTGGGAAACAATGAAAACTCTTAAAAGGTTCAGTGCTGCAGGAAACAGCTCAGACCCTCCAGCGTGCCTGGAATCAATGCTCCATTTGTGTCCTCCACTGCACTTAACCCTACCACAGCTCCTTCCTTATTTAGGCAGCACTTGACAGTCTTTATCTGAACAATTCAGAGTGAGTGAACTGAAAGGCATTGCAGATGGCCTTGCTGGCTATCACTCACAGTAGAGCTAATCCTTTTTTACTGATAAAATATAATTAAATGACCTATCCCCGGCAACTATTTTTAAAATTACTACAAACACAATTAAAATACTGTGATGTGAATAATTTGTAACATAAGTTATTCAGACAAATTAACAGGATTAAAAGGGGAACATTGACTCTAAATTTATGGGAAAATTGCCCAGTTGTAAGATTCAAGGCATGAGTGACTCCAAAATCAGTTATCACAAAATTTTATTTTACTGTCCCAATAACAATGTTTCTTGTTTAAAAAAGCACACTATTCTCATTTTCCAGGAGATATAACTGCTAGTATATTTTTTCAGAATTAATTCTTTTCCATAAAGCTTATAAAATTCCTTAAATGCTTTCCATAATCATGTCAGCTGCAGGTTAAATCTGTGCATACATAGATACAGACAAGTCTGTATTACAAGTATACATGGCTATGTATACACACAAACACGTATGTTCCTTCACTGTTACAAACTGTCATGGTCTGTAACCTAAAAACCAACCTTTTTCAGTATGAGGTCACTGACTCCAGCTGCAATGAAGCTGAGAGATATCCTTATGTTCATGGCTGCAGTGCATGTGTTTACTTCTGTAAAACAAGCAAGAAGGTATTACAAGACCAGTTGGAGAAACCAACATTCTAATATCATTTTTCTTTCTAAACTGTAGCTTGTATATTTCTCATTTTGTAGAGGTCATGATTTTGAACTTCATCTAGCAAAGTCATTCACCACTACGCGGCTTTGCAATCATGCAAAGATACAAGGAATGCATGCTCTTAAAAACAGCTCCTTAAAGAATTTCAGTACGTGTGCCCACACACAATGTCCAGAGTTTATTCAAAAACACAGATTTCCTTAGCAAAAGAAACATTTCAAAGATGAGAAAAAATACAGCACTTGATTCAGTAAAGATCTAAAATTTGAAAAATTAAGTATTAAGTAAAAAAAAATTAAGTATTAAGTAAAGGCAGGAACTGCTTTCAGCCTAAACCAAGACAGAGAACTCATTATACATTAATAGTACAGAAAGCTTCAAGACTTTCCATTCCACTCTCAAATATAAGCTCCTAAACTTCAGGTTTGAACCTTCAGCATTGCCAAAGCTTCGACTGAAACCCAGAAGTCTAGTTTGCATAGGTGAGAATTACCTGTGATTTATGCTGACTGTTTTTGGAGTCCAGGATGCTGCATCCTGGTGGAAACAAAAGGTTTAGTCTTAGGAGTATTCAGGGTTACAGGCCTTTTTGAAGATTATGGCTACAGCAAATATATTCCTAAACAACAGACTCATGCATGATTTTAAGGACCACACAGTAAGGAGACAGAGTACCTACAAAAGTGTCAGACAGAAATGCAGCAATAAAGCTTCACTTTGGGATTTTTGTGATAATACTGCCAATACTATATTCTTTCAGTGCAGTTAATTTTCTTTTCCTTCCTACAATTTTTTAAGTGGAGACATCAAAAACATTTAAGAGCATACAGGAAATTATTAGTAGCTGCAAAGCTTGCTGAACACAGGGAAATATTTTGCTATTTTTTGCACTGGAAAGCAAATATAGTCAAAATTACAACAACAAATCTGTTCGTGTTTTAGGGCAAAAAGGAAGTGTTTGGCTTTTTAACATGCTTTCAACATTATATCTGGTGGGTTTTCAGCAACTGGACAGACCAAAACTTATACTAATTCTGGCTCTCCTGCAATGGCTTTTGCATAATCAAAATCTGCAAGACCACTTTTGGTCAGCTGTGAAGTGATCAGGCAGTTGGACTACACTACCTTCCAACAGAGCTACTCTATTCCATTCCATTCTTTTTTATCCTACTATCTGTAACAGCTTTGATACAATTCATTTTTTCTAATTTTTCCATGATTTGGGTCAGGCATAACTAAGCATTCAAATACCCTGTGCCCCATGTAACTTCTGTAATACAAGCACCAGGCAGCCGCTATAACTCATCAACCTATGTTAAAGAAAAATATAATACCATGCACAAAGGGAATAAGGGGGAAAAATCACAACTAACCATACACAAGTTATTCAAAATTCAACTTTTCACGTAACATATCCAGGAAGATACTACATGACACAAAAACCTGTGCCACTTTTTTTCATCCTCCTCAAAACACTGAATACTATCAGAAAACATTCACTGTGAAATAAAGCAAGCCTGCAAATTTAATATTTCTAGATATAATTCAGGGAAGAATTTGTTAAGACCATTTAAGAGTTGCATGGTTTAGAAGTGCACTATGATTCGATTAGCAGCCTGCAAGCCAAGAAGAATCATAGAAAGGCTTGGGTGGGAAGGGAAGTTCAAAGATAATCCTGTTCCAGCCCTCCTGCCATGGGCGAAGGTGCCACCCACCAGATCAGACTGCTCAGGGCCCCGTCCAACCCAGCCTTGTTCAAGTGGCCCTGAACACTCACAGCCATGGGAAAGAAGCTTTAGCTACTTCTATAGGAAGCAATAAATAATCTAGAATCAGCAGGAATGTTTGGCATTGCAAATGTGTACGTACATTTCCAATATTTTTAAAACTACTATAAAAATACTAAATCTAATCTGAATAAAGACCTAGTTAAAATGCTGAGCTTCCCCATCCCCAAAAAAATTATGAACTACGTTGTAGTAAAGATTACTTTCACCTACAAAATCTGCAGTTTTACCAAAACCTTCAAACTGACACTTCTGAATCATTTTCCACTATATATAATGTAATCTATAATCTTTTGTTCTGGCATGAAACAACACAGATTAATCAAAATCCAATTGTACAGAATTCTAAGAAAACACTGCAATGGAGTGCTAAGCTGTGTATCCACAATACTTATATGCGCACAGGGCATGGCAAAATTAGAATTTCTTATTGCTTTACAGATATCTTAAAATGTGTACAAATGGGTTCTTCAGGGAAGCAGCCAACATTAACTAATTCAAATTTTATAAGAAAATGCTGTGCAGCTCCACATTTCTACCTCCACACACCTGCAAAGACATTTCACATCTTAGTTCAAATTCAGCTATACTGTTTACAGAAGCACTGTACCTGCAATACACAACCTTTGCTTATGCTATGAAAGGAGATATTTTGGTCTCCCAGCACTTAGAGCCATCATTCCATGTGTCAGTGCACTATTTCTTGTCACAGAACATCGCTCAAATACTTGATACAAACACATATCTGCTGAGGAGGCAGAAAACAAAGAAACATGGGGCATAAATGAGCCCAAATCCCCGAGTGAGAGCTGGCCCAGAGTGTGAATAGTTCAGGTGCACAGCTGGGCAGATTTCCCACTTTGATCACACACAGCTGAGTCCACATCTGGCCAGAGCCCCACCATCTCCCTGTCCCTTTATCAGTTTTTCAAGAAATACATTTGGGAATTGTTAGCCCAGAAAGTTAAAAGGCTTCATCTCATTTTGGCCCTGATACAGATAACTTAGCAGTGATTCTCAGTTGTGTCCCTGAACAAACAATACCTCTGGACTTCTTTGGCATAATCCCTAAAAGCCTTCTGATATGTGCAATATATACTGTACTGAAAGGACTAGTCTACCACTTCATAGAACAGCAGAGCTTGTGTTTGTCCTGGTAAAGATACCAGAAACCTCACAAAGTCAAAGTCAAACTTATTTAATGCAGAGCTCCTCATGGGGTACTTGAACACAGGCTGCAAACTAAGGACCAAGGTATTTCAGTTGGAAATCTGCACAGCACTCTAGTGAGATGTATATGCATTATGAATATACTCCTTTCAATTCTGGACTGAAAACCTAACAAAAACAGAGGTAAACATAGTGCTTTACCTATCCTGTTTCCAGTCAGTTAAAAATCAACCCACAGACATTCCTGAAATTAAAATGTCATTTTCTGTTCTTACTGGACACATACAGACATCACCAAAATAACTACAATTAATTCAACACAACACACATGGCGGTGTCCTTTCAAAAAGCACACAAGGCATTTTTAAGTGCTGAGACTCAATCACTTCTCATTTCTAGAAATACTCAGACTGAAAGTTCCTAGCAGCCCTGCATAAGGAAGTTCATAGTCAGGCTATCAGCACCACAATCACAAACAGAAAAATGCAAGGAATCCCAGCCTGCCAGTTTCAACCTCCCTGAACGTGAAACACCAATTCACATTAACTAGAGAAATTCAAGAAATGACTCCATTTAGAGAAAAAACTTACCCACGAGTTTGTATCTGTCAGATCATTAACACTGCACTCATCATCAGCACTTCAGAACCTGGAAATACTTCATGGCTCTAAGCTCAGGTTTTCATTCACTAAAAGCTATTTTATTCAATGTTTTGGTAAAGCAGAGACTGGCAATGATATTTTTAAGGACAAATACAAATGAGATTCTAGAATTCTGATTTCTGAATCCCAGAAAACCTAATGAATTTTCAATGTCTAATAGATACAGAAACAGACATTTTTTGTAAACTCACACTCTCAGACATTGTCTAGTCTAACTGGATTTTAATGTCAGAGCATTTCAGATGGCTGTATGGTACACAACTAGTTTCACATCATAATACCCAATCTAATCTAGATATCAGAAGCCATGTAACTTGAGTTAATAAACTCCTTCCTACAAAACTCATCATCCTGAGAAATGAACTCATTCAGCAGAGAGAGTATTTATCAGGGCACAGGACTGTGCTGTGCAGATGTAGCCTTATGTGTGATGAGGAACAATACATTAAAATAAACCAAAATAAGCCATAAAAATGACCCCAAAACCTCCACTTCATTTTTCTACAATATTTGTAATTGCCTACTATGTTTACACAATACTTTTTAAGCCTCAAAACAGTCTTTTCTAGGTGGAATACACAGTTCTGGCTATATTTTCCTAGTTTTTCATTTGTCAAGAAATTAAATCCTCAACAATGGAGGAATCTGATATTTCCACCCCCTCAATATTTTCAGTTTAACCAGAAGCCTGAAAATCTATCCCTCCTACAGCTCCTTTTGCAAGCTGATGGATCAGGAGCTGAGATGCCACATTTGACTGCACTGTAACTGTTTAATCCATTCCACCTGACTGCTGTGGCATTTCCCTTTCTTGTCATAAAGCGCCTGTCCCCTTACTCAAGGGTGGACATCTAGGTGTGGCAGTCCACCAGAGCTAACAGCTCTGGGGCATAGCAGATGAGCTCTTCAGCTCCCAACTCTTACTGGTACATCACAACAATGAATGGTCAGGATATTTTTTCCTATTACCCACAGAACACGGAGCCCCAGCAGTCCCGTGTGCTGGATGGCCAAGAGCCCCACAGCTGGTGCTCTGTAACCCATGGGGAAAACACACATCTGAGCTTCCCCTCTGCTCTGTAACTTGTGGCTCAGATTTTGTAAGGCTGCTCTACAGCGGATGGCTAGAGAACAAAGTTATCAGCTGACTGGATTACTGCGTGAGGTATCCATAACAGCAAAATCCCATTCAGCAGAAGAGGGAGTTACAGCTTTTCTCTCAATGCAGAAAAGTTTGGATAAAATATCAAAGTTTTCCATTCACAAGATTTTCATTTTATCCAGAATTAAATCCTTTGAAATAAAGAGACAGGAATACATGAAGTTTGGAAATTTTATTTTTCTACAAATCCCAGCTAAAATCATTAATGATTGTAGGTGAAAGGTATGAAGCCAGTAATAAACAAGTTCCATTTTGCCTCAATAAATCCTAAAAAGCTAAGTATATCTCCTCCTATAACTATACATTCATATACAGCTTACTGTAATCTGAAATAATAGAAAATATGCATTTATCTTATATACAGATTCTTAGTTCTTAGCCATATAGATTGGGCATGTTTGCTCGTCAGGATTTTTTCTTGTGGCACTACACAGAATTAATGTCTGAACTCACAGAATCTCCTGGAGCAGGAAGAGAAAACTGCACATTTCCTATAAATTTAATTTTCAACCTATAACTCTCACTTAATGAATGCATTTTGCTAGAACCTAAAGTCACAGTGGTTTTACTTCTATTTGAGTTTTTTCTTCTTCATATTTCTGCACTTGTATTTTAGTAGTCCTGATACTGTAACTCTCTGAACACACATCTTTAAAATAATCTTTACAACTTTACTATTCTGGAATACTTCATATTACTGTGATTCTCAGATAAGTTAAATTTGCATCAAATTGCTACAGACAGCTTACTCTAGCACAAAACCTAAGTTTTTCACTGACAATTATTTAGAATAAGAGGCTTAAAATTTCAGAAGAGTGTTCAGAAAACTCCCCAAAAGATGAAACCAGACAGGCCAGGATGAGAAAAGAAATTTAATGAATACTTTTGAGGTAATGGAAGTCACTTGTTCAATGATAAAAAATGTAGCTGAGTAACTCCATTTTTTAAAAAAGAGAAGTAATTTCAAGTCATAAATAATTGATGCAGAAGCTATATTTTGAAGTAACTCCAGACACTAAAAGACAAAATAAACCTTTACTTATGCAAAAGATACATTTTTATTGTGCTTAAAATTACCAATTCTTAAATCTCATTTGAAGGGGGAAAAAATTACCTTTTTTCTTCTACTTTGTGAATAGTGCCCATTATAAGATTTTAACAAGAAAACGAGTTACACATACTTTGTGTCCAGGAGCACTTAAATCTGGATTTTCCAGTCAAACTTCTCTTTCAGCCTACTGTTCCATGCATGATAGGTTAAGACAATGATACTAAGACAAGAGATGATAATAAGACAAGAGCTGTACTATGAATTTAGCACTGCATTCGAAAACAAAGCACATAATATATAAAATCCACATCCAGAAAAGATCCACAGTTTTCAAGACAGAGAGTTTATAAAGACTGATGGATAACTCATTCTTCCCAAAGAAGCTGCTGTCAAAATAGTCTGCTTGAATAGAGTGAATATTTAATTTTTAAGTGCTTATAATAGGCTGCAATGGATTAGGAAATAAAACTGTTAATAACTCTGTATTGAAAAGAAGCTTTTAACAGGGAACCCTGTACTATGGGGTCTCTGGACAGCCTAATCCTCTAATTGTGCTCATGGCTGTAATTGAGGAGAGCAACTTACACGTCCCCAAGCATTGACTACAGTGTTGAAGAAAATACACTGAAAATACAATAGCTGGCAATAGTAAGTCACAGGAATGTTAGATCCTTATGTACAGTCTGTTTAACAATGATATACACAAGTTGCCATGACAACAGTGACAAGATGATAAAAACATCTTCCATCATTCCCCGGAAAATACTTTTCTGCTTATATCACTGACGAAGTGGCAAGTACCTAATTTAGAAATGTCTACTTGCATTTAGTAACATATTTTTATATTCAAAGAAATGTAGATCATCATTTTAAAGGATTTAATTAAATATCTGAACCACATTAAAATTATTTATTATCTGATTTTTTAGTCTTTTTAAAACAAGTTACATCAAACTTTTCTTTTACTTTAGTCATGATCCATAGTTTAGCTGCAAAATTTCAGCTTAAAAATGTTTTACCCCCACGGAAATCTCTTCTGCATGAATCAAATAAAAGCTAATCTAGCACGTTCCAAAAAAACATTGAAGATTTTAGCAGAATAATGTCTTATTTTTAAATTGGCTTAATTTTGCTCCCTCATTCACAAAAAAAAAGAAAAGAAAAGAAAAATTACATAAAGCAATTATGTTTTATCAGTTACTTAATTCACTTTCACATTAGAGCATTATCTTACTTCTAGTCTGAATTGTTTTCTTCAAACCAGTAGTGGACATAAAACTGGAATTTCTTGCTTCAGCTACTTTTTAGTTACTCCTGTGACCTGTTTACTCTTGAACCAAGCAATTCCAATGACAACAGTGGAATCTAAATTTGGGAGTTATCTCAACACAGGTACTTCTAGGGGAACATACTTCTTAATCTATTAGGAACATTCATAATACTTATTAAAATGTCAGTTCTCATATTTCACTGTAAGAAAAATAGTTCCTATAAATAAATAATGAAAATACAACCCTAAGACGCTCTTCATATAATACAGTATATCTAAGTTACCACTTTAAAAAGCACAGTGAACTACAATTCTTCAAATCAAAGAAGGCTAATGCCTGCACTATGTGAAACCCCACATAAACATAAGCACCTCCTGAGAGCAGCAAGGCAAAAGAAATTATATAGCAATGTTTTGTACACTACAAATTATTCAGAAATACCATCTTTGGATTTGATCGCTTGTTGCTGTTAATAACATTAAAGAGCAATAAATACTTTTAACTCATACAGCTTCCTGTGGATAAGATTTAAAGAATCTTATAAATAGAGGGATAAAGCTTTTGATTGAATATACAGACATAGAGCAAGCCAAGTTCTCTCCCTGTCTTCAGGCATTTGAAGATTAGGCTGGAGTCAGGCTTAAGTAAGAACAGGCATGGATAAGTAAGCCTGACCAAAAAACCTGCCCCTGATCACACTCCTGATTCATGGCCAATTGACAATCACGGTATGAACAAAGGTCTGAGAGGCACAGCAGACTTGATTTGGGGAACAAACTGACTCAAGTCTCCTTTGAACATCTGGAATTTTGTGAAGAGGAAGAATAGCTACTGGAGTGGGCTGCTCCTTGTTACATACCTGAAGATATGTGACGATTCCATCATTCTGTTTTACAAGGTGGAGAACAGCAAGCCATGAAGCAAAGCAGCATCTCCACAGTAAGAAGGGAAGCCTGCAATCAATCAAGATTTCTTGACTCCCAGCCCTACAGTTTTAATGCTGATACCATAGAGCTTCTCAACAGGATTTTTCCTGGCTCTTTTTCAGTGATATTTCTGTTAAGTCATTTCCAGCATAAATTAACTCTTAACTTAAAATACTCTACTCACAGTGTTGAAGATTGGGGGATTTTTCTAGACCATCCCGCTATTTGTTAAATAAAATTTTGTGTTAATATAGCCTAAAAAATAAGAAAGGAAAAAGTGGAAGGAGATCAGAACACAGAGCAGTTCCATAATTTAGGACCTTAAACTAAATTACAATTAGTAAGGGATTGGGTTAATGTGCAGAATAGAGTTAGAATAACAGTGTAGTTACTTGTTATGCAAATTAATTTCAATGTCTGTTCAGTTATCAGTAGTAACTATGCAGCATGAAAAAAAGCAAGATAACCTTACTGAAATTTTGCATATAGAAAGAGAGAGAGAAAATACCATGTCCTTTCCTGGTCAACTGATGTTTAAAATATATGAAGACGTTTTTTATAGAAGATGAAGATGTTTATTATATAAAGTTATAGCAATATGTTTTTATGTTGAATTTAAAAGAATAGGTGATATTAAAAAGTTATTTTCAAGTGCAGTTGAGTACGTTTCTATTTAAATTTTTGTAAATATTTATTCTTTTTTTTTTACATACAAAAACCATCGCCAGAGAATTAAATTATGTCAGGGCCTAAGGCCTAGCTTTGAAGAGCTTTTAGTCTTTTTATCTCTTTGAGGATCTCATGGGAAGTCTAAGCCTGCTTTCAGCACAAAAAACTCCAAAGCCTGAGGCTGCCTCTGGAAGAATTATATTTGCCTTAAGGTCTGTGGTAAATGTATTTTGGCAGCTTTACACTAGAGCCAAAGAAATTTCTCAATCTCATCAGAAAAGTGTATGCAATAATGATAATCTGTAATACAAAACTGCAAACCCCGGGGGCGGTGAGTGCCTAATCTTACATACAGGGACACTATTCTACAGCCCCAGAAGGAACTACACATTTCACTTACTTTCAACAATTTTAAACCATCTCTTTGCAAGAGGAAGATGCAGTTATAATACACTCCATATAGACATTCAAAATATGTCAGACTCAGCTTCTGCAAGCTTATATTTAAATCCTAGGATATTAACATCCAGTAGTGCACAGTACTTGACTAATGCTACCCACAGGGATTTTTTAAGATGTCAAAAATTTCTACAGCTAAAAATCAAGCTGAGGTAAAAAATGAGTATCAGGGCACAAGTCATGCTAATCTCATGTTGGTTGTAAAGCTAATAATGAGTTTAATCTCATTGTTTCACCATCATTAAACATACAGATAGCCCTTGGAGCAGCAGACAGAAGTGAGACAGCCAGCTCTTAGTGTGTGATAACCACAGGAGATCTTCCTCTGGCCCGTGGACCCTCTGTTCCTGTTGACACCAGAGTACAGCTTCAGCAAAACGCCCACCAGTTCAATATCAGGACTTTTACAATGATTGACTAGTGGGCCAGACCCAGCAGCTTTTCTCAACATTATTTGATAATATCATCATGACATCGTGGCAGATGGAGATATGATATATCAGACGAGCAGTATTTAAAGTCTAATGACGAGATTAAAATCTGAAAAGTGTATATTAAATGGTCATGAACTTTGATATATTTTTTTAAAATACAAGTTTCTATTTTTGAAATTAAAGTTTTATATTGTCACTTTCAAAAAGGCCAATAAATTGTCAGACATGAAATTATTAAATATCTTAAAACAGAGAAAATAAATAATTACCATTTTGTCTAGACCAACTCTAGAGAAGTGACACTCCAATTTCTGGGATCAACTTTTAAGAAGCTTAGAGTCACTTCAAGGACAGAACTCTTTTATCCTAGAAAGTTTTCAAAAATCCTTAAACAAGAAAACATATATAAGCAAAACAGAGAAAACACCTAAGTATGTATAATGACCCTGAATGATACATTCTCTGTCTCATCTTGAGACAAACAAAATGTTGAGATTTAACTTCATCAACTTCAATTAGATTTTTCTTTGAGGGTCTGCTTCTATCTGCATTTGAACTGTGAAATCGTCACCTTTATCTCAGTTTAACTTAATAGATGTACAGATCCAAGTTAGGCAAGCAGATAGATTTTGTTCATATGTAGAAATCCAGGTGAACTTGCGTATTGTCCAACTTAATCACTGCTGTTACATAAAAGTCTATCAGTCTTTGCTACTTTGCTTTCAGTTGAAAAGCAGTGAACCTTCCCTTGTTACATCTGGTGTAAAATGATTTTCAAACAAGTTAGGAGTATGGACATTCCTTATGGATTTTCTGTCCATTAGATTATAATTCATTCTGCTGGAGAATCAAATTAATGATGTACTTCTATTCAGTAGTCATTCCTTGTATTCTAGCCACAAAAGAAAAGTGTCTAAAAATAAGCATGCTCTATAGTCTATAAAAAAACAACAACAACCATTTTCTTCCAGTGTAGTCATTATCTTTCCATCAATAAGGACAACACAACTAATCCCTAAGGGTCCAGTTCCACCAAACCAGAATTACGTTTAACAGCAAATACATGAGAAATTCTCTGCCGTAGACAATTCTCATGTGGGAAAATGGCAGAATCCATAAATAGTAGAAAATATTACAGAGTCTCAGCACTCACTAAATAACTGTCCAAGCAATGTAAAACAGCATAATTGGCATCTGCATTAATATAATGTTTGAAGAAACAACAGCCTAGTTGCTTTCTCTTTTTCAAGATATGTATTTTAGTCAAAATTATCAATATTTACTTGTACAATGCAAATATATTGCTACAATTACAGTTTAGCACATATTTTTACTCATTTTAACACCAGCTGACTTCTTTTACAGACTATGCTGAATTGAAGTTTACTGCTTCCAACAATTCATTACAAAATAATCTTATTTATGAAAAACAGATCTCTTTATAAACATATCCATTTCATGCAAGCGCTGACACAACTCACTCACAATAGCTGATATGTATTGATTACCAATACAAACATCATAGGTATTCTAGAGTTAAAAATGGGTTTGCTTGGAGCTGGAAAGAGCTTGGAAAACAGGCTAAAGTTAGCAGAACTTTAAAATCAATTTGGTATAAATAGAATATCCGATCATTAAGCAAATTTAGGTCTAGAACTAAAATCCAGGCTTCCTTCTTTTACAAGATATTCTATCCACAGTATAGTTTCATTTATTGCACTCTGAGTTGCAGATTGTACTCTGCCAAAAAAAACTAATTTACTCATTGGTATGGGAAAAATGTATTCATATATTCTCCATCCATGGGAACAAATAATTTGGAATGGAACAATTTTCCTCTATAACCTACTAGATACTGAAATACGCATTATTTGTCTTGATTCAAATCTAAACAGAAGATGACAAAAGGTTTCCATGTATCCAAAAGGTTTCCAAGTATCATGTTTGAGTCAAATTATGCCAAATATTGTCTGCCAGTATTTAGGATTCATAAAGATGCAGAAATCTCTTCTATGCCATGCACTGGATAAGTCAAAGACAGTGCATATCCTGGTTTTAATCAGACATACCTGTGTTTTTCCACACGGTTTCTTAGTTTCCCATCACCTCATTTCAGGACACCTAGATGTCCTGATCTTTCATTCAATGAATAGAAAACAAAGTGGTTAGTATTTTTAAATAAATAAGAAGGTTTTGTTCAAAACATATCAGCCACAGAGAATTTGTTCTGCATTTTGCTGAGCAGTCCAGTGCAATATGTGTTCAGAACGATGGACTGTGTTAGGAATCAAGAGAAAAATGGAGTGAGAATTGACATTAGTAAAGTTCTTTTGTTCTGAGTGAATATTAATGACTTCTGTTTAGTCTTTCATTAGAAATCCATTCAGAATCCTATACTATTGGAAAAAATGCTCCACTTGGAGAGACAAACTCTTGTTATCATTGAATTTGAAGCTGGCAACAGCTACAACACTGCACATTTTTAAAGCACATCTTTATCTTCTGGATAAGTCTTTCATATATTGAGCTTGAATCTCATGCCTTCCATGCCTCAGCTTGTGATTTTGAAAAAGTCTCTTTGTGTCTCTACTCCTAAACTCAAAATACAAAATTACAAAATAAACACATTTTAAGACAATAATGATAGTGAACAGCAAACAAAATAATGCATTAAAAGAAAGAATGGACACCTACAAAAACCTCAAAAAAAAAAAAATATTTCCCAACCAGGGGCTATGCCCTCAGCTCAGCCATACACATTTTTGTCAATAATTTTAGACACAGTATTGCAGAAATTTAACTTAAATTTAATTTTTGACCATATTGTTATATTCCTTTTCCACTGATTTTTTTTAATTCCCAAATTCAACTGCAATGACAGACTTTTCCTCTCAGGTGAAATAGCTTGTTAAATGATGTGTTCATATAAGGCAATGTATTTTGTGTATAGACGTTAATTCCTTTTAGTACTCTATCTGCCTTAGCTCCATATTTTTTCCAGATACAAAAGCATTTTTGTGGGGAAGTGGGAAAAAGGATGTTTATTTTTCCTACAGATAGCTGTAGCCACATGATTTCCTCCGTACCACTGTGGCTTCTCATTCTTTTTTTCCAACATCTATTCACCAGCGGTGCTTGGCTGCACAAAGTCTCCACTATCATTTCAAATTTATGGACGAAACAAACGGAAGAAAAAACTGGCAGCACAGAACATCCATTCTTCTTCCAAAATCTAAAGCTGAACACATTTGTGAAAATAAGGCACTGTTGGATACTTTCAATAACATGTTCTTGTATTTGTATGGTGCAGTCAAATATGTTTTTTACTTAAATCCCACCGCCAGATTTCATTTACTGAGGACTGCTGCCACAGTGTGCGTTGCACAGGACGTGGTATGAAAGCAGTCCAAGATGTCAGAGTGACTGTTACGCTGGCTCTGCCTCTGCCCTCCCATCCTGCCTCCAATCTCCAGATACACTAAACTACGCTAAGTTCCTCCTGGTCAGAACAAGTGAACCTCAAGATTCACACTTTCCCTTCCCCAGGTCTGCCCAGTCTGACCACAGCTGACGGCCATGCTGTACCAGCCCATTCTCAGACATTTCTGCAGCTCCACACAACCATCCCAAGATAGTTCTGATAAGACCACCCACTCAGAAAACACAGTGTATCCCACAACACTGCAAACCAGAGCTGGTCTGACACATCCCAACAGGGACATCAGCAGCACACTGCCTGCACTAGTGTGGGGCTCCTCTGGCAAGGAGATGAAGAATGGTCAGCTCTCACAAAACTACCAAGATCAAGACAACCACAGTGAAAACTGCAAAATACTGTTCCAGTGCTGCCACACTCTAACCTCGTGTCAGTTCCTGCATCATCCTCATCCCTCTCCAGCTGCTATCTTCCTTCCATAGGTGCCACATGTGCAAGTCTCTTTAAAACTCTGCTGCAGCACACTGCCTCTGGGCATGTGAGAGTTTAGACTTTAAGCTTTACAATTTCTTTATATCCCAAATATTTTCAAGTGCAAAGCCAACCAGGGTAGTTTAATTCTACTGTTTTCTGGTCAATGGCCTTTTTCTGATAGGCCTTACCAAACAGATGCTGGCATACAGTAAGTCAACTTCTCCTACAATGAACCTATATGGCCATGACCAGAGCAGGCTACTTTACAAAAAGCATACTCTGTGAAGATCAACTAAATTCATACTTTTCTACATCATAAGAGCCAACACTACTAAGAAAGATACGAAGCAATGAACATTCATTTTCAAATTAAATCTGCAAATGATTGTAAGTACACAAAAAACAGATGCATTCGATCTGGAGATGGCAGCTTGTCACTCCTCAGAGAAGAGCTCTACTTTCAGAACCAAATAAAAACCCCTTCACAAAAGCAGTGTAAAAAGAAAATACACTTCTCCAGAAAATTTACACATCGTGTAGAATTTGAAAAGGTCTAGGTCAACTTTCAAATCAGTTCATATAAAATGACACAAAATCAATAATAAGAATTAAGAAAAAGCAGTCTTCCAGTAAGGAGTCAGAGGAACAATTATGGGCCCAAGCAGGAAGTTTATGGCAGATACTTTTGATGGACCAAGATGAGCCACGATTTGTTGGAAGCTGAAATGAACTTCATGCTTCAGATTTACTACTCAAGGTCAGTTCTGGGTACACAACCCCGGGTTGAAAGACAAGAGCCAGACATGGGCAATACAGCAAATACAGTAGTTAGGTTATTAAAAATATTAAAATATTATACATAAAAACATCTGAATGTGATTTAGAACTATATCACCACACATATGGTCTTTACTGAGGAAGCCAAGACAAACTGAAATTTGGCATTTCCTCCCTAATCTTACAAATGTATGTCAGATGCCAGTGTATTCACAGTAACATTTTCTCTACTATTTTGTATGTAATTCTCTAGGTTATTTGCCCAAAAACTAGGAAAGCAGGAATTCCCGTACTGATATTCACATGGCCCCCATCCAGGCTGCAGCATTTAAACCCATCACACAGATCTCTGCCACCTGAGCTAAGAACAGACTTTCTCATCCTTTGCCACCCATCTCAGTCTGCCAGTCTTACCAGGCTCGAGACAGCCTCCTGCCAAAGTTAACAGTTACATTATGTCTTTCCACAAACACTTACAAACTGATAGTCCCAATCTCCCCGTCCAAATTGTCCTTTCCTCCATATTTTCACTGAAAAATAGCTAGTCCTAACTTCAACTTCAACCAAGTGCTCTTCTTTTTCACCTTTCTTCAATCCCCTACAGTTTCCCACAGTTTGTTTTCTGTCTCCTTTAGGCAGGAATCACCTGCAGGCAGTAGACTGTTGAAGCATTGATGGTACAGAAGGGAGAAATTCCCTATTCCTGTTTCAGTTATTTCTGCTTATGCAATATGCAAAAGTCCAACATCCAGCAGAAAATGTGGAGGAAATTCTGAGTACCTGTTAGATAGCAAATTATAGCCACGCTACACTCCTAAAGCAAATTAGACACAGATCAACAGACGAAAACTCATTCATCATATAAATCCTCCTCCTCTCTTACTTAATTTCTTTCCTTTTTTAACAACAACAGCAAATGCAGCTGGAAAAGTATTTATTTTAAAAAATAGGTAATTTATCAAAACATAAGCAAAGTAATATATATGTTTTCCCTCACTTTGAAAGAGCTGCTCCAGGATGACAACTGGCACAAACGTTTAAGTTCCACACAGCAGTCTGACAAAAGTAAACATTTCGAACAGAAAATATTTGGTAAACAATGCAACAGAGAGCTTCAGCAGGTCTAAAAGCAAAACCTGTGCCTTCAAGTTCTTCTTCGAACTCCCTGGCAAGTACTGCTGAAAAGTTACTGTAATTGCTGGAGAAACTCTCTGTACAAAGACAGAAGGGAGAATTACTAGCAATGGAATCAGGTAACTGTAGCAAAACTAGACTGAAGGTGAGAAATTACAATCTACCACTTGCTTTTGACATGGAAACAGCACACAGCCACCACTACTGAAGAGATACACTGCTTTCATTTGTACTCACAGACTCACAGAATATTCTGAGTTGGAGGGGACCCAAAAGGATCACCAAAATACTCCTGGCCCTGCACAGGACCAGCCCCAAGAGTCACATCATGTGCCTGAGAGCATTGTCCAAATACTTCTTGAACTCTGTCAAGCTTGGTGCTGTGATCACTTCCCTGGGCAGCTGTTCCAGGGCCCAACCACTCTCTGGGGGAAGAACCTTTTTCTACTATCCAACCTAAACCTTTCCTGACACAAACTTTGGCCATTTCCTCGAGTCCTGTCACTGGTCACAAGAGTGAAGAGATCAGTGCCTGCCTCTCCTTTTCCCCTGAGGAGGAAGTTGTAGATTGCCATGAGGTCTCCCCTCAGCCTCCTCTCCTCCAGGCTGAACACACCAAGGGACTTCAGTCACTCCTCACACAGCATCCCCTCAAGGCCCTTCACCATCCTCACTGCCCTCCTTTGAACACTCTCTAATAGCTTAATGTCTTTCTCATATTGTGGTGCCCAGAACTGCACACAATATTCAAGGGTATAGTATTGCCGATTTTAGAAGTGAACTTGGCCATCATTGTTCTGAACAAACACACTACACAAATTTTATTACTTTACATGCATTCAAACAAACAAATAAAGTTATTATTTGTCTTCAGTTCTCACTGAGTTACAGACATGATGACTCAAGTCCACTCCTATCCAAACCAGTATAACCAACAGTAATAATACATGTTACTTGGGATGACTGTTGTTTCCTATGGAAATGAGATACAAGGGTATTTCATTTATCACACTGTACTTGTAAACAGAAAGAACCCCAAAAGGTACCTGCTCTTTTAACAACATGCTTGTTCTCAATTTAAATCAAGAAAATAATATTGTATTTTGAGATATATTTGGTGCATTCCTATTACAATGTACAAATGCAGCATTAGGACAAAAATAGACCAGAGTAAGATTAATCTAATTCTAACCCAAGAGCTCTTTTATTGCTTGCTCCAGCTCTCTTTCTCCACTTCCTCTCTGAATCTTTCATTAACTACTCTCTTTTTTCTTTCTGTCCATTAAAAAAAACATGTGTAAAAGTTATGAATCAAGAATGATTCATACCCAGACCACCACAGTGTCTGTGGATATGGTTAATCTTCCTACTTTGGCACTCCTGTTTCTCTAATGATGTTTATATTCTTAGCTGATATCATATATCTGGTTGAATTGTAAACCATTCTTCCAGATTTTACTGGAGCACTGACGAGCGGTCCTGATCTGTGATTATGTCTCCACTGTGCTGGGTTCTAAAAGCTGCCAAAACTTCCTTCCCCCACACACCTTATATTCTAAATACAAGCTGATGTCAATGTTTATCAAATCCTGAACTTCACCACTTTTCTGTTCTCAGCTTTGTAATTGTTTTGCGCAACTTGGACACTTCTAAGAATAAACATGAAAGTGTAATAATTCATTTACATTTTTATCGTTTTCCTTGTCATAGGATGCCAACTCCTTTTAGATGTGAACGGCAGCTTCTGTTTCATACAGGGCTTTTCCCTTATCTAGGAAGATTATGAGTTGTCTAAGATCACAGAAAAGTCCATGGGACAAGGAAAAATATCTGAGTCTTTGAACACGGGACTGCACATCTACTCCACAGTTGTATCTTTTCTGACCAACACTGTATTAAACCCAGTTACAGCTGTATTCAGAATATCCAAGAGCACAAAGTCCACCTGTATGTCTTCCACTAGCTACCATTTTGAGATTCCTTTATTGTGCTTATTCTGCTATGGATTTGAAACCAATTTTTTCCCACTTACTCTCCTTTTACACTTCTAAATTCCTGTAAAGCCTAGGGAAAGGGAAAAAAAAACAAATAGAAAAATCCCAATGGAACAAACCTGACTGTGAGCTGACTGCCTTTTCAGCATTTCAGTGGTGTCCTTGAAAAAAAACACAAGGCAAGAAAAAGATACTCTGGCATACTAATATCAGAATAAATCTCATGTCTCTACTGACATTTTTTTAAACATTTTTCCATACAAGCAGGGGCATATGAAACCAATTCCAATTCCTTACTTCATAATTTTACACTACATTTTTTCCCCCATGAAGTATATATAAAAATCATTCTCCCAACTCAAATAGAGAAATGTCATAAAAGTTAAAATTTAAAATTAACATCTGTAAACTGCAGGTCTCAAAAGTGCTGTCTCAAAACAATCATATCAGCAGTTCCGGAATACCCACAAGCAGGAGGTGGAGTTTATTAATATTCCACAGAACTGGTTATACATAAGTAACACACGTTGCCCAAAAAGCAATTGAGTCCTTCCCCTTCTTAATGGAACCTGCTTTAAGCTTTCTCAGAGAAAAACAAATCTGGACTGTATACAATATTCATTACTGCACATCGATACCAGAACTCTGTATTGATCACTGTAATTTCTTTAAGCTATAATACAAGCTTACATTCCCCTCTGGGCATTTCTCTAAGGGAACAGAGTCATTGGTAATGACATTTTCCACAGAAATGCCAACTGATGCCAAAATGACACAGTGAGTGACTACAGGCTGCCAAACTCAACTGAAAGGTCAATACTGCAGAAGATACTCCATTTAGTTTGTAGCTCAAAAGACTAGAAAAACATGGTCAACACAAACACTATTGCAAAGGCAAATAAAAATTGTATTTTGAGGGCTTTATGTTTGAATTGGTATAGACGCACCTCAAAATAATTGCTTTTCCTCCACTGTGCTGTTAAAGTTTTGAAAAACTCTACAAGAGCAATAGGAACTGCTTTAAATGTAGGCTCAGGTAACAGACATGATAGACATTGTAAACATGCACTAATAAAACTAAAGAAATACTTATGTGGGGGCTGTTCTACTAAGTACTGAAACTTCAGCAGGAAATGTAAATTATATTACTACATTTTCTCAGTCTTCTGTCAATGTACTTAACTGGAGGGAAAAATACTATGACTCCTTAAAAGTGAAACATAGCACCAGAAGCCTCAGGGCCCCAGACAAAGCTGTGTGAAACCGGATTTATGACTGAAAGTTTGCACCAGTAACTCAGGAGTTGACCAATTTTTTCAGCAGTCCCAGAAAAGACAAGGTTTGATTTCCCACTGTATTTTGTTGTTCAGACATACAATCCCTGCCAGCTGTGACACTGGTTCTCTGAAGGTCTTTACACCATCCTCACACCTTTGGATCTACCCCAGCCTCTCCTATATCCCATCCACAACTGAGCAACTATAGACGGGGCTGTGCCAGATCCACCTTTCTCAAGCATAAAAATTAGAAAATTTTTATTCTAGGCATAGAATAAAAGAAATTTATTAGGCATAAAAAAAAGAAAAAGAAAAAACAATAATATTTCTAATTATCCTGAAATAAATTATAAACACAGAATATTCAGAGCTGCAGTTAAAATTAAAAAGAAAGCAGTCATAAAATCATGAATTTTCAGCCAAGAGACCACTGTGATATTCACTTTTAGCCTACAAAAACTCATAAATTTCATACAGTAATTCCTACATCACAGTATATAGCACAAACACATAAATACATTTTTCCGTAATTACATCTGAAATTAAAAAGCTTTAATCTTTCTTTATTGTGTTATCATTTAATAAATTTTGACCTGACAGTGACACAGGCCACAGCATTGCTAGACAGAATACTAGGGCTGAGGAATTTATATTCATTCTGTCTATTTCAATTACTACAGAGTTTTTCCTTGGGGGAAGAACAAGAGAAATTTACTTCTTGTGGCATGGTCCTCATATTTTCCAGCAATCTCAATCTATTTCCATTCATTTTCCAGTATTTACTTTGCAAAAAAAAATTTCATAAAGAGGAAACTGAACTTATGGCTCTAATTCTTCTTGGAATTCTGTGTAACAAGTTTTCATATCCCTAGGGATTTCCATCACTGTCAGGAGAGCAGCCTACATATATATATATATATATTTTTATATAGAAGTGTATGCATCTGCAGAGATCAAATTACCTTTAATTACCACTTAACCGTAATCACATCAACATGTATGGAGCAAGAGTACAGCCCAAGCATCTTTAGAGTAACGTAAGACCTGTAACTAATTAGCTCTGTCTTTAAAAAGTGACAAAATAGAATTTTCTCATAGGAATCATCAGACTTTTGTTTTCATACTTTCCAGGTTTTTTTTTTAATGCGGTCTCTACAGCTACAGTCCTGCAATGAGCTCAGTGCAGGTCAAGATCTGCCTTTACTCAAAGTACTAACAACTTCACAGCACAGGCAAAAATCCTGCACCCTTACAAATTTCCTCACAGGAGCAATGCTTAATAGTGTGATCAAAATTGTACACAGCTTGAGATGATAAATACAATTTATCTATTTAATTTGAAGGAAAAAATGCATGTATCTATCTAAGTGGTATTCACTAGAAATTGTCTTAATAATTTTGAACAATCCAGAGATAGAACCCATGCATAGAAACAGACCTGATTTAAACCTCACATGAGACTCATATTCTACTTATTTAAATAACTAACAGGTTACAAAATAATGACTTGCATTTTGCAACAGCTATGCACAAAACAGTCTGAGTGCCAATCAGCAGGGACTTTAGAGTCATCCTCTGACTGTGCAGAAAATAAAAGCCCAGGGCCCATTTCTGATCCCAGCTCACAAAAACAAATTGCCCCAGTCACTACGATGTGGAATTTAACAAATTTTTAATTATCTTTATGAGAGAATGTTCTACATTACAGACAAAATGCAATGGATGTCTCAATGTTCACCACTGATTCTATAAAAACATTGTCTTTATTGCTTTCAAAGGGAAAATTTATACCCCTACAAGCAATTAAATTAGTAACAGAGGGTCAACAATGACATCTATTGTCATTGCAACAGTCATAAACACAATAAGCATCTCAGCAGAGTCTTAAACCACTTCCTCTCTCTTCTTGGAGCACATTTTAATTGCACAAATTCAATACTTATGCATCAATTTATTTTGAATGCTAATCTTTTGAAAATCAGAGCTAGTACTACAAAAACTGCATTTGATGAAAAAGTAATTTGCATGAAAAATGCCAAAAGGCATATATGAAATGGTATTTCATATACCAAAACAAAATTAGAAAGCCTCTTCAAATGAATTGCATCCATTATCTATATAAAACCAGACTATAATAGGACAATTTTTCTCTGTAGCAAAAGGCACTTAAAGTGCAACATAACTTTCATTTAAGAAGTTTAATACAGTTTCAGTATTGTCTCATATACTGGCTTTGAACTGACCAATTAAGCACTAAAATTTTCCTCATTTTGTTTATTGTAACTGGCACCAAAACCAAGTGCCAAAAGGAACTATGTTAATATAGTCTTTGGCAAACTTTTTTTAAACTTTCACTTTTATCAATTAAAATATGGACAAACATTTGGCCTCTATGCCTGTTGTCTTATATCTCCTTTATTTTCACCATTCATGACCAAGGGAAAAAAGACAGATACTTTTGCCTAAATTTTACCTTTGCCTTATAACTCCAGTTTTAAAAACAGAGGTAGAAAAATGGAAGTGGTTTCTGCAAGCAGAATGGAGTATCCATGTCCATTCCAATACAAGTTAATAAAGGCACGTGACTGATGTGACACATGGTAACATTTTAACATCCTTCTTAACTTTTCTAGCAACTTTTAGCCATTAAGCAATCCACAAATATTTTCCTTTTTTTTTTTTTCTGAACATAACAAACTTGGAATTGTTTTGAAAATGCACCTTTAAAGCCCTTTGAAATCCTTAATGATTTTGGTATAGAGGAGAAATTTCTCCTGAGTACTCTCCCTCTGCTCTCCCATATCCCAGTCTCCATTGTCCAAAGACTCCCATCCTCAGGCACCTGTATAGCTCTACATGCCCTGTAGCAATGAGAAGCATTTTCACTGATGTGCTGATCATCTCCTCTACAAAGCAGGGGCTTGGATGCCATAAAGCCTTTTGATGTTGCAGAAATGTCCAAAACCGAAAGTCTGTTACTTCAAAGTTCTCTTGGTGTACTGGAAAACTCCAGTTTCATGCTGGAGGCAGATTTTTACCTGCATGAAAAGGCAGAAGAAAGGCCACTAGAAAATTCTTATGGATTCACAGCTCTTACAAGCAGGATCCACTTTTAGCCTATACATAGACCAATGAGAAAGGGACCAGACTATATTTCAGGAGAATTTGATGAATACCCTACATGAAGAGACACATTTCTTTCTTTCAGCATTAATTCTGTGCACAGTGATGTATATGGCATACCTTGAACCAAAATTATCAAGCACTAACTTAAAACAATTTCTTAAGACACAGGAATCAAGGATGAACATTAAGGGTGGAGGAGCACTAAACTCTCTGATATGCCTCTTGGGCAGCACCTTACAGGAAGCTACTAGATCGCCTTCTCCAACTCTACCTTTCATGAAATTGTCTCTAGATACACAGAAATTGTATTAGTTTAAACTGAAGTAAAATCTAATTTAATTAGCTTGGCTAAACATTTTGGGGGGGGTCAGATCTTAACTAACTTTCAGCACTATAAGAAGTATTTTTACTACCCATCTCCATTAACTTTTTACCTCCTCACAGACACTAAACATGTGAGTCAAGATTCACAATTCTCTTAAATCGATTCAGAACTTCACTGTCACTTAAAACAGAATGCTGTCCTCTCCCAGACTTCTCACACAACTCGCAAGCGTTAACTTCCTGCATAGAGGAGTGGGAACATCCCTGGCACTGTCACAGCAGACAGCAGTAGGATCTCTTTAAACAGAAACATAATATTAGATCAGCCCAAGACAAATGTCACACCACAGCCTGAAATGCATCCTTACGGTCAGCCATCAATCCTGTACCTATTATTAACCCTGAAGAACAGTAAGTGTTCCACTTCTATAAATTTTGTTCCTTGCTACCCCTATACTCCTGGAAAGCGTAGGTAAGTCTGTCTTGAATCTACCTGCTCTGTAACATGTTGACCAGTTTTCTTACCATGAATCCACAAATTGCTGTAAAATATGAAATTTTGCCAATAGAAATATAACCATTACTTAGCCTTATAAATTAATACAAATATGAACACTTTCTGATAATCCTCACGGTTAATCATGACTAATTATCTTTGCTCTTGAAAACATTCCCTTTAATTCAAACTTAAGCTCCTCTTCCAGAGAGTAGATCTTAGTTTTGCTTTCTTCAACACATACAGTATCTTTTGCCAAACAAATATCCTCTCTCTTCACAAGATCTTTCAAAACCATGAAATCCTTTCAATATTTTATTCAACAACAATGACAAAAAAAAAAGGATTAGCCTAAGGACTAAAACCTTGCCTTAGATCAACCCTTTACCACATTTCTCCAAACCTTCTCTACTTCATTGAGCTTTTCAAATGTATCCATCAGAACTGAAACTGCTGCTTCTACAGAGGAATATTAATACTAATAGACAAACAATGACATCTGTAAGTCCATACCCTTAAGGACTGTGGAACTCTTCTGGTCCCTGGATAAGCAGCTGATACCCACTCTGTGTATCATTTTACTATTTTCTCTACAGAAGTAGTTACATCCAAACTCACATTCAAGCATCATATTGTTAGGTTTTCTATTTGTTTGAGGGAAATCGCTAGCTCTTCTAACTTAAATCATGAAATATTAAAAAGTGTATTAAAAAGTAGACATAACAGTGAATGGGAAAAGAAAGACTTCTTTTACAGTAATCTGCCTGCTTTGCTTATGTAAGAAAGATAAAATAATAAAACAGCCATATAAGAATATACCATAGAAATACCAAGATTATTTAAATCTGTTTACTTACAATTTCTTTGCTTTGTTTATTATTTATCTTAGAGAAGATAAACAGGAAGGCAATATTCATTTATCTATGGAGTCATGCCAGTAATAAGGGAAACATTTCAGGAGAAAATAAGATTACCCAGGAACTAAAGAAACAATAATGAATTTCAGATATTTATACATTCTCAAAGTAGTTCTGCAATGTTTACCACTCCTTACAGAAGAATATAAATTATAAGCAGCATATTATAATCAAATACATTCATTTCATGAATGCTGCTTAATAAAAAATGAGAATTTTCTAATTTGTAATACAAAAGAATCAAATTCCAGCTCAGCTGCTCAGCACAGTCTATGAACATGTCTATGAACATGTTACAAGTCAACCACAAAGTCTAAAGAGAAACTGATCTAAGGGCAAAAATACAGATTTACCAATGACAGTAAGGCTGGACACAGTGATTATTCTGAACCGTAGTTTAACATTTTTATCAGATTCTGCAGCTGCTCCATTTCTAGTGGGTTATTTGAGAATGTCCAAAGAAACAGTACTTGGACATCACAGACACTGCTCTCCTGTGCAAGCCCTTCGTATGTCACTTAACTTCTACACTGACAATTCTTTGTGTGCTGAAAGACTCAACAGCAGCACATGTAGGAAGACCCTATAAACAGCATGTATTTCTCCAGTTCTCTCTGTTCTTGCAGTCAGTAGAGATTACAAACCAATGAAGCATAGGCAAAGGCAAGAGTAAGTCGGACAGTTTAAAGACAAGATGCTCTAGGGATGCTGGATGCTCTAAGAAAACAATTACAACCCTTCCTCTTTACATAAGTAACATGTCCTGGTTTCAGCTGGGTTAGAGCTAGTTTCCTTCTTAGTAGCTGGTACAGTGCTGTGTTTTGGATTCAGTGTGAGAATAATATTGCTAACACACTGATGTTTTGGTTCTTGCTAAACAGTGCCACCCTAAATCAAGGATTTTTCAGTGTCTCATGCCCTGGCAGCAACAAGGAGCACAAAAACCTGGGAGGGAATGCAGCTGAGACAGCTGACCCAAACTGCCAAAGGGGTATTCTACACCACAGAACATCGTGTTCAGTGTATAAACTGAGAGGAATTGGCTGGGAGGGAGTGATTACTGGTCAGCTGGGTATCAGTCAGTAGGTGGTAAGCAATTATACTGGGCATCACTCATTTTTCTCAGGGTTTATTTCCCTCTTTTTGTTAATTTCCTTTTTATTATTATTGCTGTTGTCGTGTTGTTGTTGCTGCTGCTATTATTATTATTATCTTTGTTTGGTTTATTGTTACTATTTACTCTAAGTACTAAATTGTTCTTACCTCAACCCTTAAGTTTTTTCCTGATCCTGATTTTCCCTCCTATCCCACTAGTGAGGGCTGCAGAGAGTAAGTGGCTACATGGTAGTGAGTCATGACCTGGAGTTAAAAAGAGAGATAATAAGGAAAGAGCAGTAAGTTTGATTTCCTATATGCAAGCCACCATGAGCACACACAGAGAAGACATCCATAAAAACTTTGAAAGATGTCAAGAAAACTCAACAAAATCACTGTAGAAATGAGACTGAATACCATGACGATGCAATTCTAGTCTTCAGCAGTTGTAAGCCTCTCTTTCTCATACAGACGTTCTCTTTGTCTGCACCTTCCTTGCATCTCTCTGCATAGCACAAGATGGCATTTTGTACTCCAAAACCCTTCATTGAATTCAAGTACATTAAAAAATTTCAGTCTCAGGATGGTAAGAATTTTGGCACAGAATAAGATACAGCCACACTGCAAAAAAAGGTGAAAAGGTCTCAAGTCCTTTCAAATACCTGTGGGAGAGAACATCTCTAGGTCCCACACCCAACTAGCCTGATGTTGAAAGAAGGACACAACAGGATTGCACTTTAAAAGTGTTCTCTATAGCAGCTAACAGCATTGATCCAGGCCATGTCTCCTCTGAATAAAAATATTAACTGCATTCAAGTATCTTTAGGAAGATACAGTTTCTTTAAATCCAAAGCCAGGAGACTCTGTCACATCTCTGTCAGGACTGCTGTCAAGTCACAGCTTTACTGGTATCTTTTCCTTGTGCAAATATCTCTGTGCAATACTAAAACCATTTCTTACTCACAGATGAATGAATGGCTGTCGTTCCAACAGCTTAATATTATTTTACAACCCCCAGGATCCTTTCTATTGTCCTCCCTTGAACTCTACTCATCTGTTTCAAATGCACCTTGCCATGGGGACACCGTACTCTGCTACCAGCCCTGATTCTGTACAACCTCTGCTGAGAGTATTGTGCTCCTTCTACTCAGTGGTGTCCTCACAGAACCTCCAAGGACATCACCTTATCTGCCCCAGCACTACAGTGACAAAACCAACTAGAATGACTCCTACATTTCTCTGGCTTTCAAATCCAACTCTTATCCTGTGATAAGTATCATTTGACTTTCAGGTTCACAAACTGATTCATCTGACTATTAAAAGTAAGTATTTTCAGACTTTGACCAGAATCTGAAATAACTCCATAAGGGTATTTGTTGAAAGATCACCAAGTTTCCTTTTACCTCTGGGATTATTTAACTTTGTATGTTGAATTAATTTCCCAGCAAACATCCTGTCCACTAGAACACTTACAAAATTAGTTCAAGTCTTTGACCAAGGACTAGCCACTGGGAAAACTACTAAAACCATCCCCATTTGAGATTCCCCTTTGATAACAGCTACACCTTGAAATCTGCCAGTTAGCCATATGCCTCACTGACCACAAACTCCCTTTAAACAGTACTGTGGTCCAAATTCAGATATCTCGTGGAAGTGGGATGGACACATCTTTCTGCTTCATTCCAAAAATACTGTAGCTTTTTGTATGTTGTAACTTCAGAAAGCCTAAATCCCAAATGTAAAATAAGAGCTTACTTATTTCAAATACAAATTCAACATGTAAAAACACTATGAAAAACTGGAAAGGATTGGATTAGAAACCACATTCCATTGGCTTGAAATAAGAATGTTGGCAGAAGTCATCTTGGTTACAGCTAAAAACTATATTTTAAAATGATCTTTTATTTTAAAGGCTTTATTATTTTTAACTCTGTTAGCCATTTATAATGCACTTTTTCACTTTTTTTTATCCTTTGTATTCAGCTAGTAACTTATATTCAACATCAATTTCTTTCCATCTATTATATAAATGTTTTAAATTTTATATTCTTATAGAAATATTTAATATAAATGTTTTATCACTGCTTCTATATAAAGACAGAATTTAAGAGTCTCTAGTACTGGCTTAGACCAAAGGTCCATCTGGCCTAGTGTTCTTTGTCCAAGAATGGCCACAAGCACTAGCTGGAAGCAGTATGGACAGAGTAAACATATGTGAAACTTCCCCTACATACACATTCCTTGACTCCAGTTGTTTCCAGTCTGGTGTATTTCCTGAACCTGGTGTGGGTTTTTCTCATTCAGCACCACAATTTTTTCTCAAGGTTTGCCTTATCCTTGGACTAATCTAGATTTTTCCCACTCATATAAGACTTCTAGTACAAAAATATGTCATCTGATACTTTCCACAAGGAAGCACCTCTTTCTGCTTCGTTTGTTTGCCTTCTGATGAGCTTCATTTGTTACTTCCTAGTTCTGGCATGAGAAGACAGAGATAGCAGTCACTCCCTGACTACACTCTCTATGATAATTGTGTAGAGCGTTCTACAACACCTTTCTGAATTCTTAAACCCCTTCTGTCTAGGCTGAAGACACCAGAACTCAATCATTCCTCCAATGGAATTAATAATCTTTGGTGATTTTCCAGAATTTTTTTTTTAATGTATCAGAACCAAAAACATTATTCAAAGTCCGCATGAAAAAGGAACTGCCACGGATGTATAATCACGGTTTCTTTTCTTTCCTTTTCCATTGTTTTCCTATTTATTCCTAATGTATAATTGTTTCTTGGCTGTTACAAAGCACTGAGATTTTGTCTTCAGAGAAGCAGCTTATGAGAGGTAAAGGTCAGTGCAGAGGCTATTATTTTATGGATATAAGCTATACATACATATTTATCTGAACTTACAATTGCATTTTCACTTATCTTGTAATATTTTTTTTGTTACTCACATTCTATTCTTGCCCTACCTCGCACAATTTACCACAAAATTGTATCATTCTTTTCTTATCCACTTTATCAGGTCCTTCACGACTATCACTTCTGAACCAAGACTGATTTTGTTTTGTGTCCTGTTGCATTTCATTTAAATTTGGTTACAGTTGTGCTACATTTAAGTTAATTGCTTGAAGGTTAGCAAATAGGGCCTTTTAATAGTCCAAATAAACACACTACTGCCCAGAGTCACAGTCTGCTCAAACATACATACTGCAATAAGATCACAGCCATAATAACTGCCAACTTTTAAATTGCCAGTTAATTCTTCTCCTGTATCAGAGTAAAAATGGATATCAAGTCTCCCACATTGAAAAAGGGATTGGTTTAATAAGTTGCCATCTGTTAAATTTATAAATTGTCCTCAGAGAGGTTGACGTTGGCAACTAAAACCTGCTTCCAAATAGTTACATAGCCTTATCCAAAAAGTTTTTTAATAAACATTTATTTAATTCTTAAGACTATTTCTTAGTATTCAATTTTTTAGTATTGGCCATAAAAAATGTGGCAGCAAAAATCTATTCTGGCAAGCTCTTAAACAATAACACTTTTGAAAAATACAAGATACTTTACACCTCTTTCATCAAGGACAAGCCTACCTTGAATGATCTCATTTCCTTTAAGAAGGAAACAGAGCAAAAGTGCCAGAAGGAAGCTGGCAGATAGGTACTGTAGAATACTGAATGATACTTTGTTCATGCACTTTTTTTTGCACAGCCTTACATCCAGTTTAATGACCTGAACAGCTTGATAATGGTTATTTCTGTGTGCAGATGCTGACATGAGGGTCTAAAATAGACAAAAATGGACAGCAGCACTGCTTTTTTTAAAACATACCACAGATTTGTTTCACTACTCAGAGAGACCTCACACTATCAACATCTATATTCTTAACACACATTTTCAAAGTAAAGTTTACTTGCAGACATCTCCTCTCAATTCTGCAAAGGGAAATTTTTCCATGTTTCTTTGCTCTTCATATACACAACCCCTGCTTGTAGATTTCAGTATTAAAAAAGCCTTGAGAAAATAATATTATGATTTAGGGGTTTTAAATTGTTTTTTTCCAGACAGCACAGCTTGTCACCACATTGACCTCATTTAGCACTTTTAGCAATAGAATTCATTTCTTTTTATTAAGGCTACTTTTTAATGCTCTGTCAAGCAGGTTCCCACAAAGCAGTGGAGTTGGGAATTCTCATCATCACTGTTATCATATTTTTAGCATATTAATTTCCATAACAGAATTACAGCAAAATATACTGAAACAAGATATACTAGATTGAGCCAAAAAGTCCAGGAAAGGATAAAAACTAAATATTAATAAAAATAATAATAAAAATTTAATTTTTTTTTAAAAAGTGTGTTTAAAATGCCTTGATTTCCTTTGTGTTAATTTAAGAGGATTTCCAACAAACCTGTCAAAGCTAAAGATGTATGAGGGGGAAGTGTGGAAAGTATCTGTGTAGGAAAGCACAGACAAAGCAGAGATGTTAGCAAAACCCTGTACAAGAACAAGACTCAGGATACCAAAAGAAATTTAGTCTGAAAGACAAAGGAGTCTTTATAGACCATCATTTCAATGAGCAATAACTCTTTCCACTTCTAGATATAAAACCAAATGTAACCAAGGACAAGCAGAACAAAAAAAAAAAGAAAAGGAAATAAGGCAAAAAATACATATTATTGTTAGCCATGTGACATTCTTTTAAAAGAATTATCATTCAACAAAAGGGAATAGAGCACAATTTTTTAAAATGAGCTACTCACTTAAGAAGGGACCACACTAAACTAAAATTTAAAAAATGCTGAGTGTCTACGGGGACAAGGTTTATCAAGGTTAACTGTTGATAAGAAAGATTAAATAGCTTTTAGTACTTTAGTATTTTAGTAAATAGTGCTGTTATCAAACAATTCAAAAAGCATACTTGAAAATTCCTCTTAATACACAGCAAGGCATTACTTTATTCACCTCCAAAGTTCAGGATCCACTGTTTTCATTCAGAAAGCTATTAGCTACAGGGTACTACAAATTGCCAAGGTCATTTGGAACAATAATTTTAACATAAACAAACTTTGCTTAGTAATTAAAAATATGTCTGCTTCTAGACAAGTGAAGGTTGCATGACTGCATTTGAATAAATAAGCCATGCTTTCTATTGTCTTGTTTGATACTGCTCTAATAGCATATAAATGCAACAGTCCTTAGATATCAGTGCAAAAATGCTCCTGAAAATCTAAAACCATTAAAAATATTTAGTTTTAGGGAAATTGTCACAGTTCTTACCTAGAGCACAAAGCACACACACACAGGCTTAGACCGCTACTAGTCTGCTGAAGCAGAATCCTAACATGGCCCTAAAAATGGTTTGTAAAATGAACACAGAAGAGGAAGCAATGTAGATCCAGTGTAGCAGTGAAGAACACGAGACAAAATAAAATCAAAAAGAGCAGCAGAACATCCCCTCATTTTCAGGCTTACACACAATTTAAAGGATTTCCATTTATTTAACAATCCACCAGCAAGACATTTGGAGCTGGCCACAGATCTACCAAGGGGTTTAGCCTCCTGTATCCTGATAACTAAATGTCTTTGGAATAAATACACAGATTAATTGTTCCAGTACACCAATATGAGAAGGTACTTGTGCCTCTACATTTCCTGGCACTTCTGTAATCAAAATAACAAGCTAATATGAGATTAATCACATGCCAAGAAACACACTCCAGCCCCATGAGATGTTACCAGAGAGTCGCAGGAGAATGCCACCAGCCACTGAGCTGGCAGAGGACAGCCTCAGGTTAAAAAGTAAAGCAGGACAGTAAAGAGGCACATCAGAACACCTCACTGGCAAAACCGGACAAAGATGACTAACTCAGATCTCTCCTGGAATTACACCTCTTGCCTCCAGAGAAGAAATCACTCTACAACCTATTCATTATTTGGATAAAGTTGAGTTGGCAAAAAGGAACTTTGCTGTGAGGTCAAACTAGTTGTGATGGTCTAGGTTTCTTTTCTTATGCTGGCCATCAGAAGAATGAGACCTTCAATTTTCTTGGTGGGGTAGGAGACTGACAAAGGGAAGGAGGAAGAAGACTCCAGTCTGTAAAATACCCAAACACGTGATCTCAGCAGTAAAAGATACATGAGACCTTGAGCTATGGTCCTTCACACATTGAACTTGGACCCTCTTTGGTTTCCATGTACAAATGCAACACTTAAAGTTACAGTTGGTATTTCAGATCCAAGTGTCTTCCACTTATCCATTCTCTTTCTGAATGCACACCAATTTAACTGTGTATCCAGTAGGACTGAAGGTGATCAGCACATCACTTTCCTCTAAAATTATGAACTTCCATGCAATTTCCAGAATTCTGTATAAAATTGGCATAACACACTACTGTACACAGATGCATGACCCACGTTCAAGTTTTTCAAATATGGACTCAGATCTGAATTCTGCTTTGGTTCTATGAAACTTTGTATTACTTATTCTGATTTCTCTCTCTTCTATTTCTTCCAAATTACGAAAAATAGGTATGCAAAGTAAGACTCTTCCAATGGCAGAGATACATAGGCAACACAGAAAGATAGCAACCTACATGTGAAACAAGTGACCCACACAATAGTCTATCACACACTCTGAGCACAGAAACAGGGTTGTCCTCACTTCTGTCATGAATAACTTTGAAAGCCTCCGCACTGCAGCAAAAGCATTTGCAAAATTTCAGCATTTTTCAAATAGAAAGTATCCAGAAAACTCTTACTGCAACAGGTCAAACCCAAGAGCTACAGCCATATCTATAGGGAATAATAATAAGAAGAAGACTTTTAAGGTCTTTAAATTTTACAGTTTCACATACTCACATCAAGAAAGGAAATACAATTATCTGAACTTTATAAAAAGCTGTATGAAACCAGTAGGGAAGGAATATCTCAACCCTATCCCCATATGTGATATGTCACCATATGATCCTTTTAACTCAAAAACATTTTTAATAATCTTTTATCAAGCAACGTGCTGCAAATCCTTGTGATAGAAGTTTTCCATTGTTATTTTCTATATTCACCAAAATTTCCAACATATCTGTTATTATGCAGATTTCTATGTGTCCAAACTGAAAGAACTTAAGAATAACTAAGCACTCTGAAATAATAAATATCATTATATGGACTGTTAATAATCTACCAAATTGGGCATGGCAGCCACAGAGAAGTAGTACAAAAATAGAGGTTTATGTACTAAGTTAGAAAATATGTTGACTGATCCAAGAATTGTGAATTCAGACAGGTAGATCAGCTCATTGCACAAATAATTTAACAAGTTTCGTTAACAGCAGAATGGTGCTGAAAGACGCTAAGAGGAAATACCTTAAGGGTCTGACCGTGATTAATTTTATTAATGAGGTATGGCTGTAAAAAAGATTCTCTATGTAAAACTAATCAGGTTTGAGGTCTGGAGCAATCAGAGGGAATTTAATATTACTTAATGCAAAAATATGCTCTTTGGAGAATTTCTACTGCAAGCTGTAGGTTTGATAGTTGGAAAGAGATGTACTTGCATATCCAAATTAACCATACAGTAATTGCAGGCCACCAAAATAGCCATGAAGAAAATCAAATATAATCCTGAAATTAACCAGGAAAGGTATTTTTTAAATCTCATTTACAATACCATGAAAAACACTCTCAGCCTCTCTACTCAAAAGAGAGTTCCCAGCAGAACACACAGAGTCAAGACTTTGTGGAATAGTAAAACTTTTGCAAAGGCACATGAAAACTACTCACTTGCTCAGCTTCACATAACAGGAGTCTGAGAATGCCACCTCTCTCAACACGTAACAGAGGCAGAAGTGCCATGCAAGCAAAATCACAATGGTCGCTCTGCCATAAAGAACTATTCCGTGAAAACTGGATGAGGTTTTTTACCTGCAGCAGGTGAAATTAAGGAACTGTCTTCAAAAACAGCAGGCTTAAGCTGTAACTAGATTAATACAGAGTTTGACATGGGTTTTGAGAACTCTGTATGATATGCCTTTCCTAAAGAGAAGACTAGAGCTGATGACTCAGGACACTCCCTCTTGGACTGCTTCCTGTGTTCCCAAGCTACCACGTACAAAATTTACACACACACAGGTAACAACAACCAGCAGCCACACTATTCAGCTGTTCTACCATTTTCTTTATAACTTCAAAGAGTTTTCCAAAGGCCCTCAGCACAATTATTCCCATTTTATAGGAAAGGAAACAGAACTGAAGTATCTTGGCATAAGCAACAAAGAATGCCATCAGAAAGATCAGGAATAAAGAGCAGATTTCCTAAATCCAGTTGTAGTAAGATGTATTGCCCTGTCTTCATACAAATCAGTGATGGTTGATCCATACATTCAATCATGTCTAAGAGAACTTGTCTGACAAACAAGAAACACCTCAGGTAGCACCTGGCTAGACACTTAGGGCAAAAAATCTGAAGGCTTTCAAGATGAGGCTCAAAACATGCATGACAAGATTTCTGTGAGCAAATACTGATGACAGCTAAGGACCTGCCTCACTGGCCCTTACAATGCAATATTCTTAAGTGCAGTGAGTCAAAGTGTTAATTCAATAGGAAATACTTCTTGAAACCTCTCTCCTTTATCCAGCCAGTTCTTGAAAACCAGTAAGAAACAGCCTGAGAAAATGGCTCCATTTCTCTGCAGTACATATCTGAGAACAAAAACCAAACACTGAGCAGGATACATAGGTAAAGGAAAGCCAGATCCACGAGATACATTCTAACAGCAAGCTTTATTAGTTTGACAGAGAAGGACTGTGTGCCTCAGCTCTCAACTCTCACATTTTATTTAGAGTTATGTCAGAAAAGGTCATGTTGCAAAATATAAACAAATTGCTCACATGGAGCAGATTTCCTAGGATTCCCCAAGTTCCTCATGCCATTCTGAACCATAGGAATATCTTTTCCAACAGACACAGGCCTACCAGATAACTCCTAAGTCTCATTTATACCGGTGGGATATACTCAATTCCCAAGTCTCATTTATACATCTGGCATATATTTATACACTGCCCCAAAAGCAACGGAAACCAGCTACATTTCTGGCTACCCCCCCTCCCTCCTGTATCTCACACACACATACAGGATTGTGTGCTTATTTTCTACAGACCCAGACACAAAAAAAACATGGCAAAATTCAGTTCCAACATCAGCCAGATGCAATATGGCATCCCCAAAGCTTCAGAGCTGGCACACCAGCTGTGATAGCTCTCACAGATATCTCAGTTATCTACTGCCAACATTTTGAGGTTTTATCAGTTGCAGCCTGGCTCACCAGTTATGCACCAAGCTTCCCTGTCAGGGGTCTCTGACCAGGCTAATTTTGCAGATGGCAATAACCACCTAATCAATCCATGTCTTTCTAAGTCCTAATGGAGCACCTGCACATCCAGGCATGAATCTTCCTCTTGACATCCTCCACAAACATAAATTACAAGTTTAGTGCATGCACCAGACAAGTCTCAGTGACCCCTTGACAGGGCAAACAGAGGTCATGCAACAATCTGATTTTCAACACTCACTATCTCCAGCCTTCCTCCTTCTGAATTTTAAAGCCTGGAGCTCCAGTTAGCATCACACTCGGGTCTCAGGGGAACAAAACTTTGAAGTGATGTCTCATTTCTATGCCTGGTAACATAAACAGTGTTTCCATCAGAAAGTTCTGCAGTGTAACAGGAGCAGATCTCTAGGATGAAATGGTTCTAAGGACATAAAATCCATATTTTACAAGAGGGGGAAGCAGCTATGGCCTAGCTCTACTCTGGTCCAATGGACTGGGTACACTTTAGTGGTTGGAGCACACAATTCAGTTTATGAATCCACTTTGTATGCTTCAAGAGGGTTCTGCATTGCCAAGGCAAGTGTGGTAACATGATAAGGAGATACACTTGAAAACCAGTAAAATGCTAGTGGGGTCAAAGCCATCTTACTCATGACTAATATTTGTCTGTCAGCTGCCATGCCATGCAAAATCACTTGCATGTATGGAAGGAATACCTATCACATCTTAGTTACCTTTGCATCTTAGCCACCTCTTCAAAAGTTCACCATTCAAGGCTCAGAAATGTTCTCTGGCTTGTAACTGAAAGCCTGTGAAGACAATCAGATGTCACAAATGAAGCCCACCGACATCAGAGGGTGTCTAGGGTCACGTGCATCATTATTAATCCTTTTTAACTTTGTACATTCAAGCCATTTATGGCTAACCAAGGATGCAATGGGTTGGTCACAGCTTGGTAGGACAGAGCCACAGCTGTGACTAGAAAGAGCACACTGATGGACTCATAGGTTTCACTGATGACACCATCACAGTTCTGTCACTGCTCAGTAATGCATGCCAAGGCGAGTACTCATGGAACAGCCTCCCCTTACTAAGACCATTTCAGTTTCTTGCTGTCAGCATACCAGAGCCTTACCAACCCTGTCACTGGATTCAGATAACAATAACTGTTGTTATAATTCCTGATTAATTTAACTTCCACAAGCTCGTCTAAACTTTATTTTACCGTATTTTATACTTCTAGTCTTTCCTGGCTCCTATATTAATGAGTTTCACGCTTTTATTATATGCCACATATTTGCTTTTTGTTTAAGTATGATGCCTGGCTGCTACATTTCTTGCTCCTAGTCCTTGCCTTATAAGAAACTGTACATAATCACATTCACTTCTGCAGTTATATTCTACCTGTAACTTTATAGACGTTTTCCGCTTAATGGGGTTTTTCCATACCAAAAGCTCAACCCTCATTTGTGTCTTCTGAGTATTTTTTCCACTAATTTTCAACATAGGCTGATCATCTCCAATCCCACAATAAAGTCAGCTTCCTATAACTTTTGCCATCACCTTCTCATTGATAATTCTGCTTAATTTTCCATCACCACCAAGCTTTTTTGAGCCTTTCATCCACTTCATTTCTGTTGAAAAGGACCCTGACCGCTAACTCAATTCAAGACAGCATGTCAGCTATTATCTGAGCCAGAAACACGCACTGTGCAGAAAGGAATGCTAAACAAAAGGCAATGCCAAACAAGTGACCTCATTCCATGCCTGCTACCTTGTCCTGGTCATGTCTACAGCTTGCTGGCACAGGCAAATAAAACCTTTGGCCCTTTCTCTTGTTCTCACAACACTGTAGCCAAGGGCAGCCCAGCCCACACCAGAGCAAGTATCTCTGCTGAGCAGGCAAGAAACCATGATAGACGAGATTGAGGCATCTCCACAAATCCTTTGAACCTTTCATTTTCCATCACCTAAAGGAATAGCACAACTGAGTGGCTCCAGCTCTGTAACAAAATGGTAGCCAATCTCACTTAAGATCAAAGGTGACCAAGTACTTTTGTCCCACTTAATGATAAGAGGAAGCAGTAGGACCCCTGCTCAGTATTGGCAAGCTGAGGCACAGCCTGGAGTCACCCAGACCTTGCCCCAGTACAGACTCTGGGTCTTGCCGCAGGTTCCTCATAAGACAATTCTCCAGTCTTCCCTCAAATACCATCTCTGCTGTGCCAAAACCCACACCAACCACACTATCCTCCTCAGCTACTTACCTACTCACTATTGCAGAAACCGGGAACAGCTCTCCTGTTACACCAAACCCTACAAAAATCAGTTAACCCTGGCAACAGAAGTCACACACTCTGGAGTATATTTCTCCTCTTGAGGCTGGAACAAGGCTAGACTGGCCAAGCTGGGTTTTGTATGGGTTTACTTTACACCACTGTTTCCCAGTAAAAAAAGAAGGAAGGCAAGACACAGCAGGGGCATAAGACAAGTTCAGAAAAGACCTGAAGTTCAAAAAACCCACCTCTGAAATGATATTTTCTTCAGCCTAGATTTTGTCAAAGTCTACTCGGGACTGATGTTCAGACCCCTTCTATTTTCTGCTTGTGGCTGGCTTACTTATTCAGCATCTCCCCCTTTACACACTGTCCTTTGGGGGACTGAACCAGGTCACTATTTACCAACTGAGAAAAGACAAGAGAGAAAGAAATTCAAGGCAGATCTGGGGATGGGGGAGAAGAAACATCCTTCAGCTTTCCATTAAAATAATGTGGTTTCTAACAGTGCCATTATGTTTGTGTGAGACAAAGAGCCTTCCAAAAAAAGTACACAAATATCTCTGTAACTGAATCATTATTTGAATAATTACAAGAGCAGAAAGGGTTAGAAAGCAATCTTGTGTCACTCTAATTTACTGCTTGGAGAAGTAAACTTTTCTCATGTTAGCATGGTGAAAAAGTTGATTGATTACACTTAATACAGTGCTGGCTTTGTCACAACTGATATATCTATTGACAGCCTAAGGAAATCACAAAATCATACATATATGTCTTAAAATGCAAAAAAACCAAACCAAGCCAAACAAAAAAAAAAAAAAAACACACCACCACAGTGCCACAGAGGACCAGATACTCCTGTTGTCAAGGTCAATGAAGCCTGTGAGCATCACAGGGGTGAGACATTAAATCTCCAGGGATCAAGATTAAAGATGGTATTAGAAGAAGCAGAGTATCTTGTTCTTCAGCAGGAGGTCTAATGCCTAAGATGGTGCCCTAGCAACTGATACACAGCACAAAAGCATTCGGTAAGATGAAACTAAAGGGTAAAATGATAAGCAGGCAATGGACAATGAAGTAAAACAAGGAAATAAGAAATTATATTTTCCTTGCAAGTATTTAACTACCCAAAGATCTCTGGAGGTGCTAACTACTACTTCTCAACCTTTTGGCTAATTAATTTTTTCCTATTTTAAAAGCCTCATTTTAATTAGCTCCCAAGTTGAGCTGCCATGAAGAGGTTTTATTTTCATTCTCTTTTTTCTGTATGTAAAAAAGACTGACTTCAAAAGTATGTACTCATTAAAAATAATTAGTGATTTAGATACCACTAAAATATATTCAAGGATACTGGAAAAATAAGTTGTTGGTGTTTTGTCATAATTCAGTTGCTTAGTATCACAACAGAAAAAAAAGAGCCATATATTTAAATATAAGAAATCTTCCAAGTAGATTAAGTCTTGAAGTCACTAGTGTTTAAAGAGAGACTTTAGTCAGACAATGGACAGGTGTTTACAACAGTTACCACAAAACACTTCATAGTTGTCTTCATTACAGCGTGGAAGTTTTCATTCCATAAACTACTGCCCAAATAGGCATATGCAATACAGTCAATACCACAGCAAAATGTGGAAATGGCATACCTGACAATTTATTCCTCACATTTATATAGCTTTTTTAGCCTTCAATCAGGATTTCCAGAGTTATAAATCTAAGTACAGATGTAAACCTTTAGGTCAATAGGTATCTGTAACACATTCATCTGTCAACAATCTAGCAATTAGTGTGCATTAAAAATGAAGCCATTAAATGTTATGTTACATATTTGAAGATTATGTAGTAGTTTTTTAAACTACTGACGCCTTTCATATAAGCCTTGCCTTGTAACATGAATGCTATCACAAATAGAAAATTAAACCAGCGAGACAGAAATTTTTTCTTTTGTATCCCCTAAATAGATGATTCTGTTTTATTATTATTTTACCCAGGAAATGCCCAAGAAATGGTTTTCTAGGCTGTATTCAGCATTTTGCTCATCAAGGAATAGAGCAGTCTTATTGAATTGAAGTGTATATCACACAAAGCAACCCATCAATGCAAATACAGGTTGAACCAAATACAGGTTCAACTTAAAATTTACCAATGCCAGCAGCATAAATGAATGCAATGCCTTTGATTCTGGAGTGCAATGACACTGTTCTTGTTTACACAAACACATGAGTTAAATATTTCTCCACAACGTTGAGCTTTCTTGCTGTTTTCAAAAGAGAAGCATGATCGGACATCCCTATCAAAATATTTAGGTTATCATTCAATCCAATTCTACTTAAAGTCTGCAGTTTTGAAACCAATTTACATTCAGCATTCATTTCTCATGCATGAGTTGACCCACTTGCATATGCAGCAAATCCATGCCTTTGGGGATTTTTCTGGACGGCTTGCCTTATTTCCACCACACAACTCATTTTATTTTGTCAATACAGTGAGCAAGGTTACAGTCATCCTGTCAAATTTATTTATTTAAATTAGAATCAGGAAGACTATACTACTCCCTATGGAAATTCATGGAAAACTTTTCAAAACTTTGAGGCTACACACTTCTGCTATCAACTGATTTCACATGAAAGCGCTAATACAAAGAAAAAGGCAATAGTTACAATAATTTCTTCTGTAAACTTATAAAATAGACTTCTGAAACCCTAGAAAAATACAATAAACCACAACAATAAGTATCACACTATACTTGCTTAAGAGAGAAAAAAATATTTTTTCTAAGCAACTCCATAGAATAAAGCCAGATGGAATAAGATTATTAAGAAGAAGATATGTGGGTGTCACATCTGCTTGCTTTGACTATCAAAGATGCACTTTACCTAAAATATTTCCCCCTGCATCTCTGAGGATTCACATTTGAGAAGCTTCATTTGAGGTTGCTTACCATCCTCACAGTGGGGCTGCTGAAAGGGAACTTTCCCCAGGCAGAAATTGTCCCAAGGTCACATGCCATTCAAGTCCAAATAGATGTGTATGCAACAGAAAGGAACTTGCATTTTACACAATTTGCTAATGTGTCTCTTTCACACATTAGTAGCTTACCAGAAGCTCAGTACAGATTTGCAGATATCGTTTCAGTGGACTCAACCAAAGGCCTATCTGAATTTACACATTGGGGGCAGTATGACATATAATAAACAGCACCCTAACAGCATTATAAATTCTTATTTCTAATGCTAACAATTTTTCCAAATGCAGTTATGCCTCGGGCAGGGGTTTGTTTTCCAGCTTCTCAAAGACAAAATGCTTCTGCTGTTTCTAGAGAAGAGTTATGCACCTTTCCACCTGTGTTACAGAAGAAGCAGCAGCTTTGTAACAATATCACTGATAGACTATAATGCTTCTCCTGCTCTGGATCAGGAAGTCGACTTTTAGCAGGTGAGCAATGTCACCCCATTAGGGATATCTGTTTTACTACCCCTATGGAATATTGTCTATAACTGAATTATACATTGCTGAAAACTGAACATCCACCCAGTCAGCAGAAATTTAACCATAGTTTAAGTCATCTAAATTATTCAGTGCCACTTGTACTGACAGTTTCACACAGAATTACTGTAATGACTATCTGACATTCCAGAAAGTATCCTTCAAGTTGGCATTCTGGGGTCTAAAAATACTGTTTCTTCCCACAGGTTGGGAGCTATTGTTATGTAAATTACAAGTATTAAGAAAGAGAGACCAGAAAAGAGAATCTGAAAAGGTTATGGGAACAGAAAGAGAAGTCGACGTCACCCCAGATGAATCACGAACACACTGCTCTGGATTCTCAGCAATTTTTCCTCCCCAACAAGTGTAAAATTCCCTAGCAAAGGTTGTGCCTCCCTCTATTTCTAATAGGAGGCTGCACAAAAGATAATGGTTTACTCTAGATGCTACTTACTGTATTAGCATGAATAATGTCTGTGCTTTAGTTCTTCAGTTAAGTAAGGACCACATATCCATATCCTCCATACTGGAGAATTCCAATACCTCCTTATTTCTTGGACAGCCCTGAAAACAATGTAAATTAATACAGTTAAAGAAGTGACAAAGAAGTTTTGATGAAAACTCCACAAAGAAGTTACAGGTTGTTTTACAACATTTTATGGTGTGTGGAGTATCAAAACATACAGTAAATAAACAGTAAATGAAAAAATATAAGAAAGCTGAATACTTGGTGATTATTGTCCTACACAGGGATCACAGCAAAAAGAAGTGATGAACCAGCATGCCACTAAATATCTTCAGAATTTTTCCTGAAAGTGTAGGTAGAGAATTCATATATATTGGAACTAATTTAACACTGTCTCTAATTTTGCACATTTTGATAATGATCAGTAAAGAAAGATTTTTCATTTTTAAGTAGAATGCACCTTGAGATCTCAAATGAATTCTCAAAGCTTTCTATTTTCTCATTTAGCACAAGTTCTATCTAAAATATTACTTACATTTCCTTAGATTCATAATTTCTTAAGAATGTGTTCAGTCATTTTAAAAATTTCTGAAAGCTTACAAAATATAAAACGTTTGTAAAAATCTGCAAAAAAATACTCATGGTCATTGAAAATTAATGAAATTCTTTTGCTAAGTCATTGCTAAAGCATTTATCAGGACTTTACATTTAAAGGCAGAATGATTTCTGAAAATGAGCAAACTTCAACACAGAACTATTAGAAAGTCAAAGGACCTGAGGCTTCTCAGAATTTGCATTCCTATGAATGTAAACAAAACAAGCTTAGAAGATCAAGCCATAGAAATGAACAGTGTTGGATGTGACTCCATGCATGTATGTTCACAGCACAGGAGCACAACAGGAGCTCCACTTTCTTGCAGAGATACTCATGTTAGCAATAGCAATGGCACATTCGACCTTCTTGTTTCCAGACAGAAAAAATGCTGTTGAACTCAAATGACAGATGCTTAATCACATGAGTTATATGCAGATATTTGAAGTGCAGCTGTGTAGAATTAAATCTAAAGCATACAAAATAATGAATACCTCTTGGAGTTGCAGTTCATGTTAAACTGTCAGAGGTACCAAGGGCAGCAGAAGGCAATCAGTACCAGAGTGCATCTGCCTGACCACACCTGCCACGGGCACAGGGCACTGCTCAACAAGTGCTATTCCATCCACATTAGTCAACACAATTGTCATACATAAATAAATGCTTGCTTTCCCAGTGAAACAACAGCAAGATAAAAATCGTGCTTGGGAATATAAAGGCTTAGGAATAAAGCATTAATTACTTCAGAAGCAGTAAAACCCAGCATTGCCTAGAATAGCATAAGAACTTATTGCATGCGATTTAAAACGCGTACCCAGTCTCTTCGTTGATGTGCCAGGGTTGGTTTTGTGAAATGCAGACACTGATGCAGCTGTTAATTTTTCTTTTTCCCTATTCTTCTCCTTCACTTGTATTCAATGGAGGAAAAAAAGCACTTAAGAGACAAGTATCTGAAGGCTTTGTGCTGTGAATCCTACAAGTGGAGCTCTGGGCCATGTTGTTAACATCGTCTCCTGCCAATTTTCTCTACAATCTGTTTTGGCAATTTAAGAGATCATTTTATGTTTGAGCAAGTAAACAGACTGAACAACTCTGCCAATAGCTTCCAAATAGGGAGCTATGGCTCAGTGTCTGTTAGGGACAGTTTCTAATTTTGGAAGTGCAGATGTGCACAACTACAGTAGCAATGTGGTTTGTGTCTTTCTTTAATTGCTACTGAAGATGCATTTTTATCACATCAGAGTTAGTGCCCAATTTCCTTATCATTTGTGTCCTTGTCCAGATAGCAGGTGTTCAGTTGATTCAAATTATGGGGGAATTCCTGTCCTCCTCTGCATCCCCTGAAGCTGTAAAAATTTAACTGGAGATCGAACACAACACTTGATAATTAAAAGCCCCACACCACGCACTGTATTTCATTAAAGATCTGTAAAGAAAATTAATACACAGCTTTTCTCATTAAAACCCAGATACAACACTTTAAAGAATGCTACAAGATCTTCATGCACTCTTTGCATCCAATAAAGGCTTCACTAACTTAAGTGAGGAGTTCAACTCCTGATGCTTGGGAAGCCACTCCCTTACCCCATAGAGGGGTGATTCAGTGACCTTCTCTTCATTAACTCTACTGTCCTTCCTAAGTTCCTCACCAAAATAGGATGCCTCGGAAATGTGTTTTTTAGTCTTTTTTTTCTTTCTTTGCATTAAGGTACCATTTTCACTTCAGATACAACCCAAACCTACTGGAAAATGAGTCACATGCAAAGAAATGAACTGCATGACTTCATTTTGTTGTCTCTCCAAGAGAAGAAATGTGTGGTGCTTCTTCCTCTTATATGATTCAAGTTCACAACAGCATTAATGTCAAAGTGAGGAATGCTTTTACATGGGCTCTTATTGCAATGAGCACAAGCACTGTGCTCATTGCATTAAGAAAGCTTCCATGCATCCTTCCAGCCATACAACCAAGCCAGCAACCTCTACCATCCAAGCACTGGCCTTTATCTTAATGAAAGCTTCTCACTCCATCAATTTGTATGGACACCTGTTTTCTTTTATACTTTGCAGACATTTACCAGAAACATATTTAAGAAGGAGCAACTTATTTTACACAGGATAAAACACACTTCAAGTCATATATCTAGATATAAAAGCACAGTGGCAGTAAGCAGCAGCTCATTGCTGCAGACTGCTGAAAGTGTTCCATTTCCCCTAAGAAAATATTACTAGATTGGGTTTCTACTCCCTCATTTAGCCGTGTCATGATAGACCAACAGTTTTTGCCATCATCTTTATTTATTCTATTCCTTTTGCCACCTTAACTTCTTCCTTGCAAAACCAGTTTGCAGCTAGCCTAATTGCAAAATCACCTATAAAAATACATGGGGTTGGGGCTTTTCTCATTTTGAGAATATTTGTATTCATTCTGAAAATCTTCTCGAAGTTCAAAATGGACAAAAAACACTACAAGGTCCTTTGACAAAGTGTACACATTTCTCTGTGAGAACGACATAGATCTTTTTGTGTGTTGGCTACATATTCAATGTCAAAATATGTTGTACATCTGCAGAATTAGGCTCTTAATGCTAAAAAAATAATGAGATTAAATTTCATTCTTGTCTAGGAAGCTTCACTCTAGTCCTGATACCTCCATAAAAGCCATAACATAAAGTCCACAAGTTTGGTCTAAATCTGCGGAGGAAGGATTGCTGGTAGCAAAATAACAACAAAAATTCAAGCCCCTTTATCTACCTACTCTCCTTCCACTCCCCCCATGATTTTTTTTTCTCACAAGGCTTATATTCACAGCACAAGAGATTTTTTAAAAAGTCAGAGTACTGTGCTAATATACACATGCTGAGAAACTTCACATCAGGACAGAAAACACAATCTTTTAAAAACATTTATGCTATTTTACATTTATTATTATAAAATCTATTTTTTATTTATTTTCATTAAGGACATCTACACAATTAACTGTTCTCACTTACCCCTTCAATGAAGTAGTTACAATTTTGGTTCAAATAGGCTCTTTGAGAAGTTTCTAGTACTTCAAGGTGAAATCAAAACTAAACTGAAAATTAAATAGATACATTAGTATTCTTCCATGTTCCTGTATATGAAATTTTAAATTATTTTAGAATTATTAAAGTGCTTACCTTTCAGTGTCTTGAAATCCTAATTAGATCCTTAGTCCATGATGCATACTGCTTATCTGACAAATACAGAAACTACTCTGCGTGGAAGGCATTTCTAGAATACAGGAGCTTTCTAATTAAATTGAAGTTGTGGCCTATGCAGAATTATCTTTATAGGATATAATGCTATAAATTAATTATTTCAGTGTAAACAGAAAGGAAATGCAACTTCTTTTATCATGCACATGTTAAAATTCCATTTTACTCTTCAAAACTAATTATTTCTAATAGGGTCCCTGACTTCGAACCTGTCAGTTACATACATAAAGGAAACAACTCTCGATTGTCAAGACTGGATAGATCAAATCCATATTGTTAAGAATAGTGTGTTTAAAAATGAAGAGAAAGTAGTCATACATGCAATGACCAAGGGGAAAAATCTGAAATAAAACTACTTTTCCCATTTTAAAAAGCTATTTCTGGACCTGAAAAGGCAGGTAAGTATCTTTGGTTCAGGAACCAGATAGTATCATAAATCATGGAACAAGATCTTCCTTAGGACAGAAACTCCCTTGATCCACTCAAAGGTAGAGATGGGAAGAAAGTTCTTTCCCATGTCACAAACCTACTTGTTTTTATTATCTCCTTTTTCCACAACAGAAAACGCAATGTGCTTTGAACAAGAGAGAGATAAGAGCATGCAAGTGAGCCATGTCCTGCTATTCTGTAGTCTGATGTTGAGGACACTGGGCTTGGGAGGTCTGAATAAATTTCCTGGCAGGCCAATATCCCAACCTGAGCACCACAGACCTGCTGCAGGGCACTGCTCTCAATCTCTGCTCAGAGAGCACACCCGTGCGAGGGATTAAATATTCACCAGAGCCTCGCTCGTTTCATCTCCTTGATGGGTTCCAGAGCTACCCCACAGAAAGGAATCACTCTTGCTTGAGGAAGCTATGTAGGTCGTGAGAGGACCTAATTTAAGTCCCTGGTCTGAATAAAAAATGCAGCTGATTAAAACCAGGGAGTCGCTGAAGTTTCCCAGATCCCAAATGGAAGCCTTAATGGCCATGCTTTTCACCACTCTGAAGAATACATTTTTCTCTCTTACAAGCCAGTAATTTCAGTTAGCCCCAGTATGAACATGAGATGAGCTTTTCTTCTCATCTTGTCTACATACCGGAGCAGTTGCACGGCTCTTAAATTAACTGTCATCTCCATTGGCCAAAGCTCCAGGAAATGAGCCCAAATTTTTCATCTCAAAAGCCAACTCTGGACATTAAAATCTTAACTACTGAACGCTTTTGCAAGAATGTTAAACCTTCACTGCTGTGAAACACAAGTATTTTCCAGTGACTTTTTTCTTCAATAATATCCCAACCTGAGAAAAAGGTTTTTTCTTTCAAGTAAATAAATCCCATTATTTTCTTCTAATCATACTTACACTGGGTTGTCTCTGATGCCTTGCTGTTATTTTATTACTACAAAGAATGATTCAAAAACATTTTCACAAAATAATCTATAGGGACAAGTTCTTGCAGCAGAAGAATGATCAGAAGGGAAGCCAAGACAAGTGAATAGTATTGATTCTGCGTATTTTCTAGTTCACTAGTTCTTACCTATTTTATACATATCATAACTTGCACTATGTATCACTCAATATTCCATCATGCAGTGAGTTAAACATGCTACAAGAGAATGAAGTACAAATAAATACTTTATAAGTGAAAATATAAGTCAGGAAAAGTCCCATCTTTAAAAATCCCATTCCTGTAAGCTAATGAAATATGTTATGTTTTGCTATTTGCCATTTCTTTGTCATCTTGTAGAGCATTGTTTTGCATGTCTTTTTTAAAACTCAGCATCAAAATTTTATCTGCTTCTAGAAAATTCCATCTTGCTTGTTATGCTAGTTTTGACAGCCCCTGCTAAAAAAGAGACAAAACTTTTTCACTTACACAATCTATATACTTTATATAAATAAAAAGTAAATTAAAAGTTCCAGAAGTATTCTTACTTGATGACAAATCTATTAAAAGAGGAAAAAGTGTCAAATCATTTTAATAAAGAAAATACTTTGAGCATACTAGCTGAAAGTTGGAGAGGTGAACACACAGTGCCAATGTGCTGTACAAGTCCATGGTATACAGTTACACGCATTTCCAAATCTGACATACACAAATCAATCACCAAAATCACACTGTTCACTCGCACAGACTTCATCAAAAACACCAACAAACACACCTTTCCTTAGACACACTGTTTCTCCATCTACAATCACTTTAGGTTGCAGTCACATACATTACTGATTTGTTCCTGAGTCCTTTTCAGTCTTTGTAACTCTGGAGTATCGGTCACAATACTGAACCCTCTTCCTTTGCTTTCTTCAAAGTCTCTTTTGTATTTTACCTACAGAATAGAAAATACAGAAGAACAGGGTTGTTTTCATTTTCCACAATGTGCCCTTAGCAATTTAGCATTTATTTTTAGTGTAAATAAAGCACTTCTGAAAGGCTTTCAGCCTTTAAAGGAGAAGCCTGCCTTTATCCATTAACAGAGATAAGCAGCAACTGGGCAAAATTTCCCAGTGCCCAAGCAACTGCCTCCTCCAAGGGTGCCAAGGGCTCACCTCTACAAATACTGCAGCTGTGGAAATATCACTCCCTGTGGTCACTTCATTCTCAAACCAGTTATCACCAAACTACCGCACTTACCCTTACACAAAGAAAAATATCTATAACTAAATCTGGAGGTCTTCTAATACACAACTTGACATTTCATCCTCTATTCATGATTATTCTACCAGTCTCTTTCCCAACTGAAACATAAATTACACATTAAAAAAACACTGCATGAAAAGAGTATTTAGAATATCATGAAGTCAAACCTTTATAAGTTATGGAATGGCTGCCTGTATAAGCTTAATTTGTCCCTCTTGCACATATGCATTTGGATATTGTCTTTAATCAGGTATTCATATATTATCTTTTGACAAGGCCCCCTGCTTTACTGTGTACACAGCAGAGATGGTTCCATATGTGGTTGTGTCCTTTTTTTGGACCAGACTACTCAAATCCTACCATCAAGGTAGGAATATTAGTTTCCTCAAAAGCTTTTATATAACTCTCATCACAGCCACTAATCAATCTTCGTAATGCACCCTGGAAAGTGGGAACAGCAATATCCACACTACTAGGACAACCTGCAAACTGAGGTAAAATAAGCTCAATTTCCAAAAACATACAGGAGTCTCGGGGTGTTCACTCTCTGATTCTTAACAGTTGAACACGTTCAAATTATAAGCTTGGGTTACCTCTATAGATGCCCAGTACTTCTGCAAATCAGTCTTGGGCTACCCAATTTCAACATAAAGAAATATAAAGAAATTCCAACATAAAGATGAAATCTTCAAAATCTTCAGCCACTGTTGAGCAACAAACAAAGCTCTGCATCAACAACAGTCAGGACCCATGTCTCCCTGGATGGATTCAGCTACCTTACCCATAACAACTCCTTTTTACTTCCTATACCCCCTGCTTTACTCACTACACACATCCAGATTTTGCAACACCTGGGAGAGCAGTAGCACAGACAGAGCACAGACAAAGGATTCTCCTTCACACAGCTGATAACCAGAAAACATACAGCACACGCACCAAATTCAAGGTTGGCTTAGGCTTATTTCACAAACAAGCCTAAGATGGTGATGCACAGGAAGAAATACCTCTAAATCACAAAAGTTAAGCTTGACAAGGATATAGAACATAGTTTGTCCTTCCCATCCTAAACCTCATAAGTATGCTAATGACTTTCGCTCTTTCTTTAAATAGCTCACATATAAGCCCATCAAACAAATCCTTGAGACACGGCAGCAAATGACCACATCAACAAACTACCAGTTTTCCTATGTTCCAGATTTAGAACTGGCTGGAGATTTCACACAAGTATAATATTTTCCTCACCTTGAGACAAAGGAAACAGACCCTTCCTACCCTTCCACTCAGGCATTTGAGCAAACCATGATTGACCCATGCCTTTCTGTTCATCTTCCCCAGGTTCAACCCCTCTGCAACCTTCCTTCAATTTGACCACTGAATTTCAGGTATCACTTTGTCTATTTTGATTTTCCAAACTAGTCTGGTCTATCTCTTCACAGCTTCGTGTTAAATCCCTTTACCCAAGGCACTCCAATATTCATTGCCAATTATCTCCCTTCTACCAAATGGCTCTCCATCTTCACACTGACTCTCAGGCTTCCTCAAAAATACTGGGTAGACATGCTATTCCAGGACTGTCTGGTGCCAGGAGAGAGGTCTTCGGAGTATCTCTGAACTTTCTATATTTGAAGTCATACAAAACTTTATCCGCATTGGACAGACTTCCATGGCCAAGGACACATGACTAGCTTAAAAGAACTCTTTCATCTCAGCAAGCTTCAACTCCTTAGTCCTAAGTGCTAAAACAACTGAGCTGTTCAACCACTCAGTTGAACTCAACTGCTCAAAATAAAAAAACAACCTGTCAATAATTCCAAGTAAGAGAACAGTCTCAGCCTTGGAAACTGCTGAGTATTTTGCACAAAAATTTCAAATTTGGCCAGAAGCAGGCAGCAGACATGGAAATGTTCAGCCTTACTGCTTGAAGTTTACCAGAATTATGAGCAAGCAAACACATATTAGAAATAGGTTCAGCCCTGCCTAAAAGAGAGATTACCTATTGTTAGAAAGAGCATTTCCTGTTATTAGTTCCAAATGTACTAGCCATTAACTTCAAATGACCTTCATTCATCTTACAAAGGAACAGAAGAAGAGAGAGAGGAAACTAGACAGTTTTAGCTTAACATTATTTTAACCCCTCAGTCAGATAAAAAGGGCTCCTACTGTCTATTAACAAATCACTTCATAGGAATAAGGTTAACTACAGTTCCCAGAGCAACTACTTTGAAACCATTAAAAAAGTAAATTATTTAAAATATTAGCAGAGTTAATATATGCATTATTGGATTTTGCTACCTAACTTCAAAATGTACATTTGAGTTACAAAAATCACAAAGTAATGTAATGTTTCGTGAAGAACAAAGCTCTGTGAAATGTGGCCCACTAAAACTCCTAGTTAGTGTCAGTTCAAAAGAAAAAAGACTTCAGTTTCCAGAAAATGTTAAATAATAAAGATGTCATCAGTCATTTAGAACTGAAAAAAATTATCTGTAATGGAGCTGCAAACATTACTACAACAAATTATTTGACCTTACACCAGGGCTGTCTGGGATGGAGCTAACTTTCTCCATAACAGCCATTATAGTGCTGTGCTTTATATTTGTACCCAGAACAGTGCTGATAACACACCAGTGTTTTGGTTACTGTTGATCCCCTACATCACCTCTGTAGGCTTGGGAGGTAACACAGCCAGGACAGCTGACCCAAACTGACCAAAGGGCTACCCCATATCTTAAAACATCATGCACAACAAAAGGAAGAGGGGAGAGGGGACATGAGTGACTAAGGCAGTCTTCTGAAGCAACTACTATGTGTACCAAAACCCTACTTCCAGGAAGTGGCTGGACATTGCCTGCTGATGGTAAGTGGAGAATAAATCTTTATTTTTCTTTGTTTCTGAGTGCAGTCCTTGCATTTTTACCAAAAACCTTAACACATTGGGGGTTTTGGATTTTCTCCCTCTGTCCTGCTGAGGAGAAGGAGAGAGAGAGAGAGCGCCTTGGTGGACACCTGGCACCCAGCCAAGGTCAATCCATCATAAACTGAAACCCTCAAAATTCAGTTTTAGAATGGAAATGTCTAATCTCTAATGACTGAATCATAAATGCAGCCATTTCCTACAAAGATGATTTTTAGCAACTCCTCACCAAAATCCCAGCCAGTGGCTCATAATGCTTCTCACTGCCTCCAAAATGCAGTCTCACAGATGCAGAGCACCCTCAGTGGTGTCTGCCCTGAAAAATTGATCTTCTGAGAGGCAATGTGTGGCATAAACATTAGAACTTAAACTGTAATAAATCACCATAAATGAAAAAGTGAAAATACTTCATGAGAAGTAATTCTGCACAGACCCACAGTGAAAGGACTAAGTGATCCAACAGATCTTTCACAAATCAAACTTCTCAGGTTTCTGACATTAGTAAGAGATCTTTGAGACACCCAAAGACAGGAATGTGTAAATCCACCCATGAAGCGGGACATGAAGCATGTCCATCTTACTGAATGAAGAGTGTCCATCTTACTCTGAAGGACATCTTACTCTCTATATAAAATATCAGGCTGGAGAAAATGCTCCTCATATTTTTTTGTTGGTACACTTGGCAGCAAGGCTGCCTATTAGGGTAACAAGATTCATTTTTCCTGGGAAAAATACTCTGAAAATATAAATGGAGCATAAAAGATTGATTGTACTCTTGGGGCTTTTGGCACCTACCCGTAGTCCAGCCTCATTTACAATACCAAAAGCACATATCAGTTGAACAAACAACACAGGAGTCCAAAAACACCAAAGAAAAAATATCTGAGAAAGAATTCCACATGGTGGATTATCATGCTCTTCTCATCACTGGAGAGCTGCGAATAATGCTGACCTCAGAAACACTATTAATCCCATCTCCACCTCAAAAAGATACTCAGCCAAAAGCTGTGGCAATATTAAAGCTAGTTTCCCATACAGTTCCTTCTTCACTTTCCCGTACAGACCAAATAGCTGTAAAATTCAGTCTCCTTCCTTATCTGATACACTGCACAGCCCCACAGATTGCAGCATCATCATGTCTCACATCCAGCAAGGAAGGAATAAGCAGGTAGAATGAGAGGATAGAATCCCTCACACCCACATTTGTCCTGAGAGGAACATTCGTAGACTTACAGCCTACAACACCCTGAATATTTATGAATTTGTTTCGGTATGCTGTGTTTGAGCCTTGCCCAGAGCCATCTGCTCCTTCTGTGCCCAGCACACACAACTACTTCCCAAAGGTCACCATCTGCTAATACACTGGTTTTTACAGACTGGCAAGAAATCCTCTCCCCCAGTACGGGTCCTAGAGGCACATCTTGGCAAAGATGCCTTTGTTTGGCTCTGCTTCTTCCATAGACCACACAGACTGTTGATTTTGCCTCAATTCATCTTATTTCTTACAAAATTAACGGCAAGACAGAGACAAAATTTACTCTGTAAATTAGGCTTTTATGAACATGACTAAAACAAATGTTTACAGGTGAATCAAATGTAAAGAACAATTCTAGACTGAATTCAGTAAGACCTCTTTTTAGTTGACTAATCCTTTTTAGGGAGGATCCCAGACACTGTCCTATCTGACAAACTCAGGTTTCAGTCTTCGTGGTGTAGTTTGTCTTCTAACACTGCCCACAGCTCTACATCTCATTAATCTTCTGCTCATATTAGAGGTACATTTAAGTCCCATCTAATACCCAGCCATGGTACCCAATGAGCTGAAGCATTGCTTCTCCTAATGGCAGGAAAACATGGTCTTCCTACTGTTACTCAATTAGAACTATTATCCAGAGTAAATCTAAACAGGAATACAGGAATTGATAATGGCATACAGGGCAGACCAAACTGTCCTGGAATGTGTTACATGAACTGGAAGCTCTAGGTTGAGCATTCCTGAGGAAAGTCAAGGAGCCATGGACTCCTAAAAGGTCACTGATGAATGAGTTTTGCTGTAACAGGGGACTGCAGGGTTACAGATTTCATCACTTTTCTCAGATAAAGCAAAATAAAAATTCCCCAAGACTGAAGTTTGCAAGTTTTTCAAATGGTCTTTAGAATGCACAAAGTAATATTTTAGATTTTTTTTTCCCTTTTATTGTGCAGAAAAAATCCATTTTCACAATTCATAGCTGAAGCATTTATCGTAATAGTTGAAACTTTCTGAGAGAAGGAAGTTTCTCCTTCAAAGATAATGTAAAACTGAAAGCATCAATACTCCAACACAATAAAAAGCCTTTGCAGTAAAAATTTCAAGTGCCATAGCTGTCATCATATATTCTGTCTTTCTACATACCTCATTCAAACATTGAGCAAGTCTGTCTGTGCCACCCCATGAAGTACAGCCTCAGCAAGTCTCCGACCATCTGCAAATCTTTGCACTGTAATTTCCTGAAGACCTCAGCAGTTTAAGCAGGGAACTACTGCTAAATAACAAAAAACTTGGAATCCATGTCAGAACAGTTAAAATGTTGGATGGGGACAAATTAAAATATATAAATAGTAGCTCTGGAGAGAATGTCTCTACAATGTGGTCTCTTTATGCTGAGGATGATGCAAGTGGCTCAGAGAAAACGCATGGGCAAAAGCATTCCACACCCCAGGATGTGCAGTGACAGGAAATTGGAGGCAGTGAGAGATCAAAAATTTCAGAATGTGAAAAAGATGGGAGTCCTCCATTTGGATGTATGACAACAGCATGTGAACAGTAGCTGGGATCCAAGTAAAATTATGACAGAAGAGAGTGCAATCTGACACTGTTTCAACAGACTTACATCCAAACAAGTCAACTAAGCTCTACTCCATCAAAAATCACTTCCACTGAATCTACATAGGTGCTTCTGCCCAAGAAATTATTTTTATGCTACTAAGTATACTCTAAAGTGCCTTGCACGTTGTTTTGCTATTGGGCAAACCAGAAGTCAGTGAGATTCTACTCTTTTCTATTAAAAAGTAACACTGTTTTCCAAAGTTTTTCTCTGCACATGCACAGAGACGACACAAAGAACAGGCTAGTCCCAAAACGACATGATTTTCCCCCATGTCCACAGTGATTATCATCCATGTAACTTGTGCAACAAATTCTACATCCACATTTTAGAAGCAGTAAACAAATTCTGTGCAGAACTGCAGCTGAGAAGATATAAGCTTGCAACAACCTTCATGACAGAGACACAGCATCAGATCTTCTGTCCACTCCCTATCACCTGGTATATGCTGTGTTTGAACTACTTTATCTCCAAGGAACAGAAGTCTGGGGAGGTGAATGATTTCTTACTCTACCACAACAGAAAGAAATGTGACTTTACCATATCTCATCTCCAGGCAGAAAATGAAAGAGACATAGACATATATATATAGATATGGATATATATATATATATATAATCCAAATGTAGCCTGATAAATTACCACAAATTTTAATAATACCCTCAAAAGTGAAACCACTGACAGCAAACTCCTCCAAATAGAATGGTAATTATCCAACATAGCAGGGGGGTGTGAAGGAAACACATTTAAATGTCTCATGTATAGATTTGCTAAATCCTGGAATATTGCTTTTATCTCCAGGGTCTGAACTAAACATATAGCCCCTGTCTTGCTGTTTTCATCATTAGGAAAGAGAATGGCCAGGCAACCACCAGGACAACTATAAAGTCATGAGCTGTGTACTCTAGAGGAAGCATGCAGTAAATCACGAGCATGTGAGCTGCTATATGCCTACACTCCATGGCAAACAGAAAATACGTAGCTGCTGGTTGGCTAAGGCACCCAGAGCTAGCAAGTCCTGCTGAGAGGCAGGATGTGTTAGCTCGGGCTCAGTGCCATGCAAACCATGGTCATGCAGCCCATAGCTGGCTCACAATTCTAGCAGAGCTCAGAGGCATCTGGCCACTGGGTACCAGAAAGATATTAACACGCAAATGCACATCCACGCAAAAGACAGGCAGCTACAGCTATTCTGGGAGAGGGTTAAAAAAAGAAGCAGCAAACACTCCCTTACCTGAAAAGCCGCGCCAAATAAAATCTCACAAAACCTACTTAATAAATATTCCAAATAACACGATGGTCATAGTAATCCAAGGAGTACAGAATATTCACACAAAGAATCAAGCCAAAAACTGAACTAAAAAACATAACATGACATGTAAAGAAGATTAACTACAGAAGGTATGTAAAGAAGACTGACCTCAGAAAATCATAATATAGACCAAGGGCACAAGTTGCAGTCACATGCTACAAAAGGTAACCAAAACAAGCACTAATGGGCAACAGAAGCTAGCACATGACATGTAAACAAAAAGAACCTGTAAAACTTTAACAAACAACTGCCAAAAAATCAGAGAATGTTCACTGCTGTAGCAGAAGAAAGAAGCTGAAATGAGTCCAACTGAGAGCCATCAGAATGCAGTCCAGAACAAAGTGCAGAGCAAAAGGAGCAGAAAAATCTAGATTTGATCAACGCAGATGCGCAGGCACACAGGAGTCACAGGAAATAACAAGATACAGTGTAATTACACCCTCCAGCCTCTGGTAACAGCTTGGGGTCTCTGTCACTCAGACACTATGTATCTGGCACCTTACCACTCACAGCAGTAAATATCCTCTTGTCTCATTCAGCTACAGCTCCTCTTGCTTATGTGGTAGAAAGATGGTAAGGACACACCATCTCTTATTCCAAAGAGTTACCAGATCATAATAGATCATTTGACTTAAGGTATTCTTATGGAACCTCCTTACAATTGTCTGTTGTGCCACTTACGGCTTACTTCTTGAAAAGTGATACATCAAGTGAGTGCCTGCAGTGCAACCCTGGTTACAAAATCCAAGCACGTTGCACACAACTTGTGCCCCTTGGCCATATTAGTTATGGATGTCTCATGCACTCAGTTCCTCTGTCCCTGTACAACCAAGGCCAGGAGAGAGGGACTACCTATCACTTCCTCTTAACTATAAGCAAATTCTGAAATCCTTAAAATTTTGTCTGTCTTCCAAGTTATCTTTTTTCCACTCAGTAATGAAAATAAAGCCAAAGCTATTGAAGGCACCATGAAGGTAGCATAAGGCTTTAGAAGGAGCTTCCTTTTCAAAAGTTGGAGGGAAAAAGGGAAAAAAATATGAAAGTCCATAAAATCAGTTAATAATTCCAGTTAATAAACACATACTGCCTGACACCCAGAAATTAGGCTTAGTTAAACTCTAGGCAGAACTTGACTGTAAACCCTTTTGCAAGACTAACTGAAGACTAAATTCTCTATTTTGTTCTCCATTTTAAAGTAAGAAGAAAAGGAAGCTGAGTGCAAAATGATACATGTAAGAAAGGTAATTTCATAACAGAAAATACATAGTGGGCAGTTCAGCCTTTTATGTTTAGATTGTCATTCATTTTCAACTCTGAATGTCACATATGTCTCAATGTCTTAATAAATTTCAGCTGCAGAAGGAACAGACACAGAAAATATTTTGTCCCAACTAAAATTCCAAAACTATGGTAAGATAAATGTTTGTAAAGATGACTGAATCCTTGCAAATGTTAATCTTTGAAGAAGTCCATTAGCTGAATCACTTTGAGGGAATAATTTCTTATACAATTCAGTATGTAGGTAACCACCTGTAACCATAAATCAAATATTTACATCAGCAGCCTCTCAACATAATAACAATAGAGTGAAACAGTTAGACAGACAGGAAACACATACAATTTCAAAATTATAGCCACATGAACTGAGATCAGAAGATACCAAAGGTCACCAGTAAAATCAGAGTTGCAACCTGGTTCTGTCTTTTTTTAACAAATGTTGATGCGCAAATCACCTTAATACACAATTTCCAATACCTCCAAATCATTTGCCTCTACTCCTAGAAAGTGCTTGCACTGGTAAATCTACCTCATTTGCAAAGATGATACTGGCACATGACTCCAGAGTCCCCAGCTTGTGTTCACACTTCCTCATGCTCTTCAGGAACTGGATCCCAGTCCTGCCACAACTCACTGGAAAAGAGATACAGCTTATCCTCAGCTCCTAACTCGAAAGGACCCAAGGGATACATAAGAAAAACCCTTAGCCACATACTCAGGGTGAAAGTCCTCTAGAGAGAACCTGGTAATTTGGGGCTAATTTTGAGGTGTTGACGGTAACAGGGAAATTAGGCTGCTCCATTTGTCAGTTATCTAAGTAAAATGGCAATAAAAATACATCCAGCTCCCTCACACCCCCTCATCAAAAACATCTGCTGCTCATACTCTCACTTTAACATCCTTAAACTGAGATCAAGCAATTAAATCATCCTCCAAGCCTGGCCTTCAATTTTAGGATCTTTGGGTACCTCAGCTAAAGCTTTTTACAGTGAATAGGAAAATTCTAACTACATCCAGTTTATCCTTTAACACCATTATCCCAGAGAATTCTTCAGATGGTGATACCAGGCCAAAAACAGTGGGCTTTTTGGACAAAAGGTAGATGTCACTACACACAATCTCATCAACCAACTCGCTTTTACAGCGAGTTGAGAGAAAAGACATTTTTAGAGAACTCAGCTCATTCTGAAGATACTTAAAACATTTTTTAAAACCCTATATTTAAAATATCTTAAAAATACCTTAAAATGTAAAAATATGAGTTTAAACTACCTAAAATACCCTTAGGTATCTTGAGATGATATCTAAAGATACTTAAAACAGATACATAAAGCCAGGTAAAATGAACTTTATCCAGAGCTCCAACACTCCCCATTATATTGTCTGTACATCTCCTGTGATGCTGTATTCTCATGAGCTACTCCAAAATAAATTCATGACCAGTTTCCTAATGGTTCAGAATTCTAGAGTTGCACACAGATGCCAGTACTGAGTTTGGTGTGAGATCAGTTTTCAGACACAGAAACTATCAGCTGCATACAGCAGTGGTTTTTAAATTGGAAACTGAATGACCAGATTTCTTCAAACTGTGCCTGTAGAGCAATATGTAAAACCCAACTAAAAGAGTGGTTATTTATGATGTGCAAAGGAACGAGAAGGGCAAGTTACCCTTTAAATACATCCATTATTCATTCCTACTGAATACACATGACTTCTGCTTCAAACAGCGAGGGACATGTTGTGAGAGATGCCCTTCTAATAAAAACAAGGCAGGAATGTTAGTACCAGAAGGTTCCCTGCAGGCTAAAAAGTGACAGTTGGCTGGGATAGGATCAGAGCAAAAAGTGGGGTGTAGCAGCAGGGCCTGCTTATGTAGGAAAAAAAAAGTGTAAAGAAAAGGAAGGGTCCACAAANGGAAGACCAGGCATCCCGATGGAGATAGGGGTTGCAGTTTCCATTTCTTAGCAGAGATGTTAGCTAGTAATAATGAGCAAGCAGTAGGGGAGGGAGGGAAGAGAAAGAGGAGAACAGTTGCGAATCACTCCAGCTGTAAAAACTGCTCCCTCTGTTAAATGGCCCTTAGTGAGTGGAGAGAAGGTGAGAATTTAAAGAAGGGTCTTTGTTATTTAAATGCTATCCCGTGCTTCTTTTTCAAAACTTCCTTAGAAATGTGTAATGAAAGCAACTATTTTTCAGTTCCAAGCCACAGACTTGGGGTTGGGGTTTTTTCATTTACTGACCAGAGAAAACTAGGAAAGAGGTCATTCCCTCTTATAAAAGAGAAATTATGACACTCCTATATCTGATACATCGTGCCTTCTGACTGCTTTTAAAGTTTTGAAAACATTACACGGATGAGTTCTATCACTACTGTAAAGTCCTCTACCTGTGATATAGAGACTGATTCTGTAAACTTTTTCATAACTTTCAATGCTGTTTATTTTTCTTTTTCACCTTCAGTAAGAAGGAACTTATCTCTCCCAGTACGACTTCATATTTTTATTTTTGGGAGAGGAGATTAATGACAGAGACTGTATGACAATAGTGATAAAAACTCTATGTGACATTTGTATGCAAGTAAATAGACTAGCACATTACTTCAAAAAACAACTCTGAAAGATGCTAATTTTCCTGGATATGACATGGTTTGTATATTTTTAGAGATTTCTTTATCTAGAAGGAATAAGTGTCAGCCTACATTCAGCCAGCATGCTATATCCCCTTTTTAATATCTCTGAAAACATCATATCCGAAAGGTAAGATGCAAAAGGAATTTTGTTCTGCCCTGTCCAATTCACCTGTGCAGGGAGGTATATTCTATAGAAAGCAAATACAGCTTCTGAGAGTAGTAATAGAGCCAGCCTGCACAAATCAAACAAGCTGAATAAAAGATGCATTTAAATTTAATGTTGATTAACTGCAGAGAATTTCATCCAATGCCTACAGTACCCTGATGTGCTGGCATAATAAGAAAGGAACACAACTTGCGGCAGTTGCACAATGTGCTTTCCAACAGACTTATCTGAATTACAGAGATTAGAAAAAAGCTTCCCAGATTTCAAACAGTGATTGTCTTTTTCATTGAAAACGTTTAGTATTTTCTGCTGTGGGGAAAAGTAGCAGTAAGTTTGATCTTAAGGCCTCCTGTCAATTACAATTCACAGACTTTGAGAAATGGTAAATATTGCGAAATTAGTTCTAGTATAATACCAAAAAGAGGCTCAAAGAAAAACACTGTCTCTTCACAATGGAAAAACCAGGAGAAGCTGCACCCTTGTCACTCCATACATCTCCCTCTGTAAAGCACTTTCCAATCATTGTCTTGTTACTCAAACAGACCATGCAGGAGTAACTCTGGGCAGACACTTCAAGGGCATTACTTCCACCACAATATTGGTTTTACATTATTTTACTGTCACAAAGCTTAAATGCACATTATAATTCCTGCCTAATGGAAAGACATGAAGGAGTATTTTCCATTTTCCAAAGCATGAGAAATTTTGAAGGGAGGCCATTCTGATACATTTTCCCTGAAAGGACTACTGCTGAACTGGTCTGTGTGAGTTGTAATGGGGCTGTGTCCAACCTATTGTAACCAGCAGGAACACAGACTTCACAAAACCCAGTGTCGGCTGCAGTCATTGTTTGGAGGGGTGTGCCCTGCATGGTGGCTTGCAGGCATCTATGGACACCACGTTAGCAGGGAAGCAGCCACTGGTGGACCAATAAAGATCAAAACCTGCCAAAGAAAGGATGCCTGTCTTTTCTGAAACCTGTAGAACATCCTGGAAACAGGCACATAATATAAAAGGAAAGTGAGCAAAGAAACAGAGAAACCATATATTCAGCAGAAGACAGAGGGCGCTGAAAAGAAAGTTCAGTACTGCCTCAACCACTATGAGATAACAGCAAGAGGAAAGGAATTATAAGAACGTAGTAGATGTAGGTACATTGTACACACAGCATTAGAGACAGGTATTTGTTACACTACTGAATACCAAACCATTATTGTTTTCATTTCCTAATCTGTTTACAGCCTTCTCCTGATTCTTACAGATGGAGTATAAGTTCTTTTCAGACAGATACAGTTTTTTTGTGTTGAATTTGTACAGCTTCTAGCAAAGCACTCTAGGACTACAGCCATTAAATACTGACTGCAGTAATTTGGGTATTGCTGAGAGCTGACATAAGTGGCAGCTGTTCTCTCTGCCAGAACTCAACCAGGCTGTTCAAATGGACACACCTATACTTATGAGCCACAGCACCCAGGGTTCATGTCACTATTATTCAATGTGTTTGGGGCCTACAGACCAGCAGGGTCCAGAAAATCAGCTACAAAGGCAGAGTATGGAAGAACATGCAGAGGACTGGCAGCAGTTAAGTGATGAGTTATACTCCACTCCCTGACCCAGACCTGTGTCAATATGGTGCATTAAATGCTTGTCTCAGAGATGTATCAATACTGACATGGGCACTGTCTATACCAGACTTCTGAAGAGCGTGAGAAGCAGACATTCAAGCAGCTCATCTGTCACCCCGCACACGGCGCGGCTCACATCGGCATACGGCACTGGCAGGGGGAGCAGAGCGTGGATGAGATTTCACACCAGAGAAATAATATTTTTGGTTAGCTTAGTGCAACTTCCGCCATGCTGAGCAAACTGTGCACCGTGTGTGCACTACTGTATCCTCAGTCAATGGTCATATCAGCCCCAGCTCACACTGTCATGCCCCTGCCAGCAGCGTCAGTTCAGATTTGGTGCTCTTCAGGGTGGCTCTTCATTTGTTTGCTACACTCTAATAATAACCCAAGAGATGGGGAGAAGCTCCCTTAGCGCTTCTGGCAGATTCACCCTGCTGGATTCTGCTTGCAATGGGAACTCCTTGCCCTGGCAGCACTGGTGGCTGCAGAGGTGATGGAGCAAGCAGTGGCCAGGGGCAGGCCTTCACCTTCAGCCTCAGAGGCTCCTCAGTGGAGCAAGGTCTGGAAACCACACGAGTGAGAGTCAGCAGTGTGGAGTTCCAGTGGGAGACACAAGTGGTACCAGGGAAAGAGAGCATGAGATGGAATCACCGGTGAAAGACAAGAACAGAAGCGAAGAGAATTTCAAGGATAAATTTAAGAGGATTTGGGATATTTTTCTGGCTGCATGAAAGAATTCTTGGGACCCTCAAAAAATCCTGGATCTGTCTCAGTAATTTTTGAAAGAAAAATGGAGGGGAAAATATATTTGGCATTGCAAGAATACCAGGTGGCTTCACTGTTTGGCAACCATCTGGTCTCAGTTTTCTCTTTGTTAGTAGCACCAGCATCAAAATGAGGCAGAAATAGAAAATGTTAACTTTTAAAATGTACACAATTAGACAAATAATAGCTACCATCAAGCAAAGGGAATCCAGCAAATGGATAGCAGCGTGAAACACTTGGCAAACCATTCAAAAGAAAAAAAATTAAGGCGCAGCCGCCCGTAATTAAAAGTAAACTGCAGTTAATTCAACGCTTGTAATATTGCACAAGAATTATGATATTTTTGCTAATAGTTTCTCATCATCCTCCCCTCCAGTTACTTCACACACCATGTAGTAGAAGAGCTGCAGAAGCAGCCAGAAATGTTCCAATTACAAGGAAGGCAACTCAGCACAGAAGAAAAAACTAGAGGAAGGAGGGAAACAGCAGCAGTGCCAGAGCTGTAGGTGTCTACAAACGAGCAATCCAAAGGCCCACATTTCTTGATTTGTCAATTAACATTAAATTTAAAAGACACCATAGTTGAATTTCACATGGAGCTATTTTGTCAAAGACAGTGGTAAGTGTTCAAAGAATTTAAGACTTCTATGAAGCGTCATTTCTTCAAGATGGTGGTCATTGACCCAAATGAAGATCAGTTATTTAAACTCTGAAGCATATGCAAGGCTAATTTTTCAGATGGAAGGAGAGGAAAAACTATCTGCAGGTTTATTTGCCTCCATGTAAAACCTCTTGTTTGCTCACATGCAGTAGGCAACTATATGACACCGCTTTTGCACATTACTAATATACTACATTTGCAGGAAGAGTTTTGGCACAAAGTTTTTGCTTTGTTATTTTAGAAATTAAAAAACCACCAAGTAGAAACAGAAAAATAACAACTATAGCAAACAAATCTAATTTGAAAATTAAAGAAGAAAAGCAGTTCAGCAACCAAAGACCTACTGGCCTCTTCCACTTGACTTCATGGTCTTATTCCATCTGTCTGAGAAAACAATAGATGAAAACACAGTGAGAAGATTGAATATTCTAAAAAAATGCAACAAGGTCCCATAAATGCCAACACGTACAATGTAATCATTTCCATCAAAGAATAGCATCCATTTATCATGGTATATGTGCAGAAACTTGTTATCGCAATCATATTGCACACTAAGATTAAACATGACTCTGCCACGAGAAAACTCTTGACAAGTATCTTGATTTTTTAATTATTTCTTTTTATTAATGTCTCCTAATTTTTAACAGCACTGTATTGGGAAACTTGCTTTACCCAGCTCCACCTGCCAGCTAAATTTCTGACAAATACTTTATCCTCTGAAATTATTAATTATGGGTAGATGCAAACTGAAGCTTTTATCAGTGCAACCTAATAAAGGGAGTCCTGCTGAACACACATTGAAGGACACACCAGGCACAGAGTGAGAAAGAACCCCTGATAAACATCAGGAATCCTGGAAATAAAGAGATGTGGCCAAAGGGCTGAATCCCCAAAGCATCCATGGGGATTCCAGTTCAAACCTGGCACTGAGAACTCTGCATTGGCATCTTTTACCAAAAGCACTGAAGTGTTAATTAGAGCACCATACCCTCAATTCCCTATATACTCTATTCGAATTGTGAGAAAAATAACTACACTGTGGAAACATGGGTTAACAGAAGATCAATGACCCTGTCTCTTCTCAGCTGCCCATCACTTTATTAAGAGTGTAAAAATTTCAAAATTACACCACAGAAAATATGTGAATAAGTGATGACGCAGACAGCACAGAAAAAGAACTGAGAATTTCCTGAGAAAACATCATCTCCTCTCCTATAACTCTTTAACAGTCAATATAAAAGATACTCCAGTTTTAAGGGAAAAAATTAGACATAGATCTGTGTTGCCATAACTGTTACTAAATACTTCAAGACTTTAAACAAAAGCCTTATCTAAATTGTATTCTGGCAAGGATTCAAAGAGTGTCATTTTGATAGCATGGAAATAATTGATGCATATCAAAGTGGATTATTTTATAAAAACTCCCTATTATGTACACGTAATATCTTAGAATTTCTTGCTTCTGTTCTCTTTGATGTGATAACCATTAAAAGACTACATGTAAAAAAATTCTTTACAAACTGTTCTGAAACAAAGGGCATGTCATTCTCTCAAAACTCTTCAAGCTTGACATTATTTTAAATGCTGAGAGTAGTACATAAAGAAATTAGGCTGAATTTCAGAAACAAAAATGTTCGAGTTATCGCAAACATATTTGTTACCAACATGCAGAGTGTTACTACTGTATTTTGGCTTAGAAAAGCCATTCTCAACTAGCTGAGTATTGCTTTTCTTAAATGTCAGTGAGTATTTATATCACAGTTCATCATACTCATCTGCAAGTCTCTGTCTCTTTAAGAGTAAAATGTATGAATTTAGCTTTTTTAGATTTATCTATAAATCAACATAAAGCTGGCAATTTTGACTAGAAAGTCAGGAAATCAGCTCAGCAAATATGGTAAACTGTTCATAATTTCTGTCATTAAGTGTAATATATAGTACTGACTGTCCACATAAACTATTGCAGATGTCATAGACCAGGCTGAACAACCAGCCTGGTAGTACAACAGTTTTCTGTAACATTTCCCACACTTAAACCTTACATTTAGAAACTAACAGATTCAAGAAACTGTACCAGCTGGTGGAAGGAAAACACAAACAGATCATGTTCTGGTTTTATTTGAAAAGGGAAGGTGGGGATCAAGCATCTTGTACTTTAGAGTTCTCCAAGTCCTTGCTTACTAATTAAATTCAGACACTGACCAGTGACACATTTCAGTTTGACCTCAGCCACCTAATGCTCTGAAAAGAATGTACAGGCAAAAAGGTCAAACAAATTCCAACTTACTTTTAACTGCAGCCTCAAATCCTCTGTGAACTCCACACCACATCTTGCTTCTTTAAATGTCATAAAAAGCTACAGCAGAGCCCAGAGAAACAGCATCTTTCCCATGAATCTTTTTATGATTCCTTCAGCAAAGCAATCCCATGACTCCAGTAATTACATACACATCTCACAACCAAGAAAGACTCAGTAAGCAAAACAGGACGCTATTCTTTCCCCTCAAAAGAAAGGCAAAAATTACCCAAGCACAGTATATATTATCAACTCCAAAGTGATATACAGCCCTTAAAGCTAGCACTGATTTTATTGAGAGTTCCATAACTAAATACACATAAATCTGGCTTTTAGGTCAACCCGTTTCTTTTACCATAGTGCGATGGAAGTGCCAGGTGCAATTCTAGCTGATTCAGCTGGAATTTCTGCCAGGAATTCAAGGGAGTATACACAGCTACAGATGCTCAACCACATTTTGAATGGATGCAGTGTATGCTTCTCACGTGCTTAAGCTGCTCTGCCAGCCAGTGCAATGGAGACGGTGCCACAATCCCAAACTCACGCTTCCTGCTTCAAAGCAAATACTGCCAGATGTGCTACCTCCATCCATACTGGGATGCACAGGAACTCTAGATGAGGTTGAGAAAGGCTTCTCAGACCCCTGCTGAGCCATCAGTCACGTTATTAGCTGACCCTCAATGTGGAGAAAGCAGAAGGCAAGAGCAGAGTTTGTTCATGGATACCTTTTAGCAACACGTTCGGAAATAACATCTATTTATTATTTTTAATTTGCTGAAAACAATATAGACACATGGTAAAAGCCATGCTTAAGAATGATAACAATTCTTGTAATTCACTTATCCAATTCTATGTCCTAAATGTATCGGTTAGAAATGCACATGCAACCCTTGATCTTCCCTTATCAAGCGGCAAAAAGCACTGCTCACAGCATTAACTAATTACAACTATAAATTATATTTACCACCCAAAACCTAACACTGCAAAGAGTTCAAAACCTCCATAATAAGCCAGAAACACTATGACTATTTTTAATACACATTAAGCCACAGATCCTTGAGAAAAAGTGAGGGAATAACACAAGGTGGATTTAGTTCCATTGTAGCTATTTCTCCAGCCCCATCATATTAGCATACAATTATCACACAATAATTAGCAATAACACAAAATATCCTCTAAAAAAGTCTGTTTGCCACAATCTTTCAAGGCCCACTTTCACGATGTCTAAAAGTTTAAAGTTTTTTCTTCTTAACTTCTTCTTTTTCTTGTGCTCTCTTACTTTTTTTCTGCTTTTTCATCTCCCTTCCCCCCCTAACCCATCACCAGAGATGGAGCCTTTTTCTTTACGCTCATAATCAATCCTCCCAAGCTGGATTCCACTGCATCTTGACATAACAATCAATTACTTTCCACAACCAAGGGTTTCCAGAGAAGAAAGAGTCCAACATAAAGCTTTCCTTATTTGTTTTACAAAAGCAAACATGAACCTTTGAACAAAATTTTAGGGATGAAATGGCTATGGGTTTGATAGATAACTATGTAATTTGAGTACATGCAAAATTCTTTTTAGAAGAGATCAGAGAAAAAGTTAAAAGACTGAAAAGGGTGATAAGGGGAAAACATAAAATGAAGGGCAGATCATTAATAGAAGACTGTAGAAATAAAAGGAAACTAAGTGAAAGAAAAATGAACAAAGGGCAAGACAAAAAAAATTAATATAAAATAAATAACAGATACACTATGTTCAGAACCTTCTCAGCATCATTCTCATTTATGAGTACAGATTTCCTTGTCTAATTCACAACCCAGGCTTTTATTCAGTGAGTCAACTACCCCCAAGATTGCAGAATAAAGAAAATGGGATAATAATAGGGGTAATACTGTGATAGCAAATGTTTAGAAAAAGAAAAGAAGATCCAAAACCCATGGATTCACTCAGTCTTAGGAAAATTCAAGCACTAATATGAAGATTCTTGGCAAAATTACTATCCGTATACTGCCTGATAGCAGCAAGCTAAATCTGAAATCCCAAATGAGTGTATTTATAATGCTGAACAAGAAGACTGTGTTCTCTTTTCTTCCTACATGTCAGCAAAAAGCCATGGATATGTTACTTCATAACTGTAAAATATTTTCTCACACACTTATTGTTATATCCTGAAACACAGGAGGTCAGTACTGCACTATCGTAAGAGTTTTCCAACATCAGCTGCTACAGAATTGAAGAAAAAGTTTTCTTATCTTCAAACATATGGTCTGATATATTTCCCAGGAGAGAAGAAGGCAAGTTAACCCTCTTCCTTGTTCTTTATTTCTATTTTGTGACTAAAACAATTTTTTTAAAACGGTTGCTTTGATCTGGGGGATTTTTTTTTCCTTTTATTTCTTTCTGAAAGACTTCATCTTGACCCTTGCAGTTTTTAAGTGTCCCTGTATAATTATTGTGCTGCATCTGCATAATTCAGATGTTTTAATTCATTATTCTTTTGCTGAAGAACAGAACCTGATCTATTTTCCTGCTTCAGTTAGTATTTTAAAATAAGACAAATGTTTACAGCAGATATTGTTTATGGAAACACATGATTGTCATGTAATTACTTTGCCACAGCTTTTGCTTTTAGTTTCTCCTATTAATGCATGTAAAGCTACACTTTTACATACGGGCTACAATAAATGCTCATCTTATTTTGAAGGAAAAAAAATCAACACCAGGGAATTTTTCCTCATGACACTCTCTGTGAACTCCAGTGAACTCCTCCTCCCGCTCCTGACAGTATTTCTATGGTGGTTTTTGTTGCATTCTCAATCTGTGCCCTTTGAACAGTGTTATCTTGAGCTGCAATCCAAAAATCAATATGTATCTATCAATATCAGGAATATAATTTTATTTCCTGATTTTACTGACTCTTCCAAAAATTCAAAAATAACTCTTTTAAACGCATTATTTAAGCAATTTTCCTTCAAATAAATAAAATAACAGCTACAAAAACTTTACGTAAGCAGTAGCAGAAAAATATACACCTACAATATAAGCCCTAGGAGAGCGTGCATCCTATTTAAGTTTTAAAATTGGAATATTTTACGAGGCAGAAAAAACCTAGAAATTTCACTGCTGTTTAAACACCAACATATTTCAACTCAAAATGACCTTGTCCCTGAGGAATATCTGCTAAACACAAGAAGCACTTGGCTAAAGGAATTAACTGGCACCACAAACAGCACTTTCATTGCTAGACGCTTATTGGATATTATTCTTCAAGTGTATAAAAATAAGAAAATTTTCTTCATTTTAGAGATCACAGAAATAGCAAAAGAGGAGAAACTAAATACCCCAGTTACCAAAGCAGATCTTGATTTATATCACTGCTTACTGAAGCGTATTTCTTTTTCAGTTTTAGGAACTTCATTAGTTTTAAAATCCCATGAAATCTAAACAATGGTATCTTATCTATTTATAACACTTCAGCTGTGTTCAGAAAACTATTTTTTAAAACAATCACCAAACCAACAGTCCGCAGTTCATGAAGAATCATTGCAAAGCAGGCCGGAGATCATTTCATCTAATTTTCTGCTGAAAGCCTGGATTTCGATCCAGGCTATTGGGGCCCTGTCAAGCCAAATTTTGAATTTTTCCAGCATGGGAGATTTCACTACTTCTCTGGGCAACTTATTTCAGTGATCAGTTGTTTGCATGGTGACAGAATTTCTCCTGAAGCAGCTATTCCCATTGCCTCTTCTCCTACCACCATGTAACCTTGCAAAGAGAGAACCTCCACTTTGTCTGCACCTATCTTTGGACATGGGAAGACTGTCATTAAGTCTCCCCCTAAGCCTTCCCTTCTTGTTGTTCAGACATAAGTTCTCCCTGCCTTTTAACATCTTCATGGTTGTATTGTGGTTGGCTGGGATGTAATTCATTTTCTTCATAGCAGCTTGTATTGTCCTGTGTTTTAGACATGTGATCAAAATAATGCTCATAGCACATTAATGTCCTAGCTGTTGTCCAACAGCAGCTTCACAGCTTGAGTATTTCTCAATCGGCACACTCAAGGGTATGAAACAGTTTGGTACAGGACAGAAACAGGCAGTCACGCCAAAATACTCCTTTTAAGACATCACCTATCCCAAGCATATAATACCAGATTTTATGAAGAGAATTACACTGACTTTTATATTCTAGTTATCTTAGTAGTGTTTCTTACTTCTAATTACTCAAATGCAGGGGTCAATTGGTATCAAAACTACAGAATAAGACCATTAAATGGGAGTTCTTTGTGGAACTTATTCGGATTTTTTTTTTTAATTACAACTAAGGGCAGAAAATGCTTTTCAAAAAGCTATTACATGACTTAGAAGACTTGATCTCAAAAGGCAATTTAATAATATGAATCCCTAGGACTGATTTAAATATTAAGGTCTTCCATTTGTGATGAAAATAAATTGGGCTTAAACACTGAAGGAAACTTAGTCTTCGTTTGGAAGTCAGTATGTAAAGGAGCTGGAACAAAGAAAAACCTTATACTTACATTGTGTTTCATTCCTCACAACTTTAAAGATTACCAAACACCGTTTTTATTTCTGTAAAAGTTCTTTCACTACCAAAAAGGGCAGCTGGTAGAACGTAACCAAAGAAACACAATCTTTATTAGTTTCCCGCTTTCTATTTTCCTAAATTTACATCACATAAAATTAAAAGCTTGAATCGTTTAGCTCCTGCAGCTTGCAGGCAGTTCCCCATAACTAGAGAAGTAAAAGGCAGCCTAGGCTAAAAAGCAGGTCATCTTAATAGACTGTCATAATCTCACCATTAGGTCATAAACAGCAGATTTGGCTGCTCTACATAGTGTTTCACCTTCCTGTTCCAGAGGTGGAGCTCTGGAAAGTTACAGACATCCAAGCTTTCATCAGTTTGTGTTACTGTGACTGGAGAGAGTCCAGTAAAAGAAATTCAGGTACCACCTCAGACCAGATGGAGAGAGGCCCTGGAAAGATGCAGAGCTATTACGAAGGATGACTGCAACGCTGAAGTTCCAAAGGTATCATTTTGGCTTTGTAGATAATTTTTACTAATTTCAGAAGTGAGGCTAGAGGTGAGACAGGTGAGAACACAGATAGGAAGAAGTGCCCCTGCTTCTGATTTGCTGTTATCTTCAGAAGTAATAGAACACAATGAAAAGATGGTTTCTGAAACTAGGGAACAGAAGTATAACAAATTTTGTTGCAAGGTATTCTCAATCGTTTCCCACCAAATCTCAGATCAGGCACATAAACATGACAAAAAATTACAGCTAAATGTGAGACTGACATTATTTCAGATGAGTTCAGATGAGGGAGACTGAGATGGTAGAGGAATCTCAAAATATGCCAAAACAGCCCTTTGCACAGTAATGATCAGGTTTGCAAGTGGCACCTAACTGCTCGGCAACAGTCAGGAGTTATTTTGCATACGGTCACCAGGGGTTTTAGGATTTTACTGGGAGCTGGACAGTGATCATACCAAAAGCAATGGGTGATTCAGTATAAAGGATGTGGGCAAGAAGGCGGCCTGCTTTCTAGGTGTTACCCAACCAAGTCTAAGAAAAACCAGGATATCCAGGGAACATGGGGTTAACTCCAGCACTATAAACGGGATTGGAAAAAGAGCCTTCTGAAAGAAAGATTAGGACAGGGATTGCAATGCAGCCACACAAGGGAATCATCAGCAAAACTACTTTCATGGAGGAAAAGAAAAAAAAAATGGGCATTTTGAAAACACAGCAGTTAGATCTTTCACTTGCACTGGATTTTCAGAAGGGCTGATTTTTCCAGCTTTTTGGCCCCTTGCAAGAGCTCAAAAGGATCAAAGCAAGATGTTGTGCTGACTCTGGCAGCCATGTTAACAATTGCAGCTGCTTTGAAAGAGGAGAAACTTAAGTTGTGTTAGTAAGGAGAGCTCCAAGGGTCTCCTTGAACTCTACTAGAAAGCAGGGGAATGGTGTTCATGACACATCATGTGACTTTACGCCTCAGTGTAGTAACTGTGCACAGTTAACAAAGGGCAAACTTCAGCATAAGAATGATTCTCTTCCCAATTTAACTCCCTTGTTCTCATGTTAACTTCCCCTGCATGTACAGGTGAGTTCTTGGCAGTGTAATATTAATGTGGCACCACTGCATAGGGTTCAGCATGTGTTACTCTATAGTTTGTAAAAATTGCTTGTTTTCATTTGCACTAATTCACAAAATTGAGTAATTGGCAATAGGTTGTTTCTAACATTAGAGCAAATTAGCAAGGTTCCACTTAATTTCTTTAATTACTGGACTGAAAAGGATGATCGTGTACATTGAGAGATAATTAGCTAAGTGGGTATTAACCAGGGTTTTTGTGTGTGAAAATCTCCAATCATTCAACTAGACACTGACTAAGGCATTTCCTTTTGAGATAGATGTTCCAAATGAACCCCATTAGCTCCCCAAAGCTGCATGGTAACAGCTGGAAATCAGCACAGGCAACACTCAAAGAAAAATGGGCTCGAACAGGAGCAGCTATTCCCTCCTGAATTGGACTGCCTCAGACTAATTGAGAACAACTTCACTGGGCTGACAGAGCCTGTAGTTCCAACATGATAAAAATGATGTTTACACTCCCCAGGGGTACTGAGTAGAAGTCTGCCTTCTTGCATAGGAAACATTAGCAATTGCATCAGTCATGATAAACAGCTGCCTGAGCACCCCCTCCCAGACCAAAAAGACTCGACAGAGGCTGTTAGTTCAGGAACAGTAAGAACAGGCACACAGTCAAATAGAGAACATGCACAAATGACCAGCACTGGACTAAGCAGCATACAAGCAGGCAATGCTATGGTAACAGAAATCAGATTTAATTGAAAGCAAGGTAAGAAAGAACTAGGGCAATAACCTCTGCCTTTCAATAGCACACATTCCTACTGTAATTGAAATATACACAAAGCAAACACCCCTAAGTCATAATATGCTTCAGTAATTTATTTTCAAATCAGGGTCAGGACAGTAGCTAATATTTGTTTTATTTCTGCAGCAAGAACATGTGCCTCAAAGAAAAAAAACTGGTAAGTAAGGGAAGATAGGATATAAAGCAATTGTAAGTCACGTGTTTGTTCTGATCTGCTCTTTCAAATAAAATATCAAGCAGGAAATACATTTCCCCAGCCCTTCCTTTCCTTTCCTAGGTGAAATATCTTTCTATTCCCTTGAATAGACAACATCTCATCACTGCTGTTGTAGCTCATTACTAAGGTAGTAACAATAACAACAGGCAGCTACTCCACCATTTCCACAGCAAACATGAATCAGCCTGGTGAACACAATGAACCTCGGCCATCAATTCAGTACAGAAAAAGAGTTTGCAGATGAATAATTTACTGCTGTCATCTCAAAGATTACAAAAAGGAAACGGTCTATTTATTTGTAAGGCAACATTATTGATAAATGTCCAGTTTAACCCTGGGATTATATTTGCTAACTTTTCCCCCTCATAGTGAGGAAATTCCAGTATAAAACTACATTTAATCAGGTTTTCCTTACAATATCAGTATTTATAATTTAATAGCAAACTGTCAGAACAAAGGCTATTTACTTGACTTCCTTGGCACTGCATTTCTGAGAGACTTGTAATAGCATAAGCATACAACTGAAAAAAATAATCTCTAGTAAACAAAACATACAATAAATGAAGAAGTTCCTAGCTGATATTTTGACTTTAGCCACTTAACTATGATTTCAAGAGAAGGCTTTTGCAGTCAATTTATTGACAAATCCAGTGTCTGCATTGGTCCATCCAGCCTGAGGGAGAGAGATCCAAGACACTGAGTGCTGTTGTTTAAGTCTCTTTGCAATACAAAATACTCAGCTGAATAAATTCACTACACTGCATCTAGCTCCCAAGCAGCTACAGATGACTACATCAGACAGAGCAAGTTCCTGGCTATGACTTTATACTGCCAGCTTGTTTCAGCAAAATGATATTGTCCTGTGATTTCCGTAAAATTCCAAGCAATTCCCATCATCAGTGATGTACCGAAAATTTTGGAGCAAAGATAAATTAATGAAAAATTAAAGCCATGTTATTTTAAAACTAAATATGAGCTTCCTTCAGCATATATTAGAAACAAACCTGACTATTATTGAAACACACCATTCTAGCCCAAAATCTTCTCTGCTTTAATTGCATTAAAGGCAACATTTATAGATACAAAAAATAACTCAGTGGACTAACATCTTTCAAGCTTACATGATTTACAGAGTCAAAAAACATTTTCTAGAAATAAGCTAATCAGTTTTGTTTATTTTATATTATAAGGATTAAAAGTAAAGAAAACTAACTTTCAGTTTATAAGGTTGATTATTTGCCACTGAAGAAGTTAACATAAACTGTTAACTAGTAAAACACAATTTTCTTGCAAGCAGACAGAAATAATGAATCAGAAACACTTAAACACTCCAGGAATTTATGCTTGTGATAAAGCACTAAACAAGTAAAATTGAATAGAAATGCCCATTAAAACCATTTTAAAACATTCAGTCCTCAACTCATTTGCAGCAGGCTGGGACTTCCCTCAGAAAAGTGTTCAGGTTGCACAGCTCTGTTCATCCTATGCTGCAATTTAAAATAAATACCTTCAATACCTATGGTCCACCAGGAAGCTTCTTTCCATTATTTCTGAACAAAAGAAAGCAGCAGAGGTAAAACATTAAACAAAAGAGTTTTTGCTGGCCCTATCACCATTCTCCTCAGAACAAGAAGGTTCTATATGGTGCTATAAAATAAGATGATCAGCATAATTTTCCACAGCTTGCTGGTTCAGGACAACAGATGTGCTTTTCACTAGACTTCTGATATGCCCCATCTCTTTTCAGTCCTTTTTTTCTTACATTTGACTCCAGTCTCCTGAAAAGCTAAATTTAGTCTAGTTATCATTCAGTACTCAAACACCGTCTTCCATGTAACCAGGCATCAGATTGTACCCTACAAGTCTTTATCTGAGACAGCCATGACATTTTATACAGCGCTAAACACTAGGCAGAAACAGGCACTTTTAGGGGCACCGTTCATACAATCTTTTAGATATTCTGATCCATCCAGATCATTTTACACCCCAGGTAGCAGAATAATACTACCCTATGGTTTTGGCATCTACAAAAGCAGAAGGGATTTTAAAAGTTTTCATCCACTAAGATCTACCACCAAAACACATATTCATAACTATAACTCATTCAGAGCACAGGGGTGACCGCTCCCTGGAGTCCTGCCCTCCACATACCCATTCCACGGCTGCTCACACACTGAGCCCTGCCATCTCTGGTGCTGTGCACTGCTGACAGCCTTCCAGGGCAGCAGCTCCATTTTTCACTGGTATCACTCATTTCCAAGCATTCCGGTTCCTGCATGCTCAATTCACATCTTGTCACAAGAATTTGTCAGGTTAGATCGCAAAGCAGAACTAATACAAGCAAAGGCCAAAACCAAGAGCTGGGCTTTAGGCTGTAAAATAGGATGAGAGATTGGAAAAGGATGGACTAAACTGAAGAAGCCAAATTTAAAAGGATGGAAAAGTAAGAGTAGCTTCTGTTGCAGAAGCTGATGGAGACGACAGCAGTATCAAAAGACTCCAGTGTTCAGTTTAATCCAAGATGAGTGACCACAGGCTCAGGCTGGTGGCAAAGGCCACCATGTTCACAAAGCATAGTACTGACAATATAAGGATACACACGCCCACGAGGCACCAGAAAGACACAACTCAAGTCAAATACAACATTATTTGATGTTTTTTGATTCTCCTCTTATACAGATCAAAGCATTTTCCTTTGATCAGAACGAGCAACATAAGCTATTTCCCATTTATCTCAAACGGTGCTGCACCGTGTGCCCACCCTGGCTCTGGGCCGGGTATTTGCATTCCAGCCGTATCACCCATGCACTGGAGCATCCTGTCCTCAACACACATCCCTTACTCCCTTCTTAACAGGGCTGAGCAACCTGGACCTTTCTTCTGACCATGTTTACACATTTAAGTTTATATCAACAATGCTTTTACTGATAAATATATTACACTATGAAAAATGTATCCTACACTGGAAAAACATATGTGGTAGCTTCATTCACATTTACATTTCCCTAACCTTTAAAGCAATTCAACTATACCTCCTGAAAAAAAAATTAAAACAAGAAATTCATGCTTCATTTTACTCAGCAGAAGTATTTTCATTTAAGTAGAATTCAACTATTTTTAATTCACAAGATACTAAAAAATAACATCTTAAATATAGATATATTTATATAGAAGTGTTTATATTTTAAACTAACCTGAACTGTAAGTACAAAATAAATATCTGTCAGTGCTAGCAGTAAGCAACATGTCTTCTTCTTTGCCTTTTTTTTTTTTCATTAAAACATCTTATGTATTTCGTCCTTCAAAATTTTGAGTCTAGTAAGTTACGGGAAAAAAATAAACCTTTCCTGCAAGGAGTTTCTAACGTCAAATCCATGCCCCTTCCCCCACGAATGTTTCCACCAAATACCTTCAAAGCTCTAACATTTGGTGCAATTAAAGCATTTAGTATTTTCTTCCACTCGCCTTATTTTGAGCTAGGTTAAACATTATACTAATCCTACTCTTTTTCCTTTCTCCTTTTTTTCTGACCCTTTCACTTGAAATCCCATCAACATAATCTCCTGCAAGCATAGCAGTACCTGACAAACTATCACCCCGAATAGACCTCAATCCATCCTGCAAGGCAGCAGTTACAAGAAATCATTGAACTCTGAATGGTCCCTGCACCATCTGAGAATAAATCAAGAGGACAATATATTTCTTGGATCTAAAACAGCCCCATCAATAAGTAACCTAAGCATCAGGAAAATGACCAACTAAAATGCTGACGAACGCTCATGGCCTTTTATTGGGGTCAAGGGGTAGGACTGCCCAGGATCCCTCCTGCCTTTCTTCTTCATCCAAATACTCTGAAAGGCCTAATACTATGCAATTTTGGATTCATGTGTTGTTTTAGCATTGCACCATCAGGCAAGCCATGGCAAATTTCTCTTTTCTCCCTCTCACAGACGCCCTCAGCATATTACAAATCCACCAAGGCCAGATACTTTTGGCAACAGACAGGTCAAAAATTATCAAGAACTGAAAAACAGAGAGAGACAGGCAGAGAGAAATATCCTCAAAGCTTTGAAGTGCATAAAGTATCTTTTGCTGGAGCAGACAAAGGCCTTCTACAGCTACTCAAAACCCAGAAACCAGAATATTACATTGTGTTGGGAAACACAGGGAATGACAGAGATTTTGTTTATCCAGTTTTTAATTTCTCTGCTAAGGCTAAAGCTCTTTTCATAGCTTCATTTGCTTCTGCTTTGTAAGACTTCCAATTAAGAGAATGTGACACTCTCACCAGGTTTGGATTTCTCCTAATAAGCAGCTTTGCTGGTCATTTTGTAAAGGCCACCTCCAGAGCAAATGCTGACCGAAAACAATTAATAATGGATTTAAAGGATACTACTCAGTAGCCAATGCACACATGGGAACAGCTGTTTTACACAAAGCAAAACTATGCATCTGGATTGACTTCTTTGTTACACTCAAAAAAAAAAAAAAAAAAAGAAGAGAGGTATAGAAATCTAGCTACTATCAATTTCAGCAGATACAAATAACTGCTAAATAAAGCACATACTTATAAAAGCTCTGCAAAAGCAGACTTAAATCACAGCTAACCACATATGAGAAACATATAGGTAAATCAGTATTCTCCTTTTTTCTCAATATAGATCTGAAGACTGGATGCATTCTAATGAAAAAGTAACTGCATCAAATAAGAATAAATATAATCATGGTCATGCAAATTCTCTAATTCTACAATCCCATCACATGCAAACATATAACAAGTTTATTGGAAAAACACTCAGCTAGAGGACAAACTAACAATGTATTCAAGGCAATTTCCAGAGGTATGCTAGCAAAGGATTTCCTCTCTCTGTCCATTGGTAAACTTAAATATGTGTTAAAACTTTCAATTTGTTTTCTCCTTTGAAAGGGAATTATGGATATCTGCCAAACCACGCAACATTGTGAGCAATGATCTCTCTCATGACACAGAACCATGGAATCATTAAGGTTGGTTAAGATGACCAAGATCATGGAGTGTCTTAGGCTGCAAATGCAAGATGCGGCCAGGGGTGTGTATTCTACTGCCATCTGTTGGAAGTGAGGCAGTTTTCTTCTCTTAATTGGGCTACCTGTTAAAACCAGGTGGGGCAGTTTTCTTTATCTTATCCAGGACCCATCCTCCCTCTGGGGACATATCTTCTGTTAACGGGCCATTGAGTCTCACTGCATGTCTGATAAAATTACATCATCCCATTGTGGGAAGCTCCGCCTAGAGGAGGAGCCAAGCATTCCTACCTGGATATAATCTGAGCCTTGGAACACCACAGCCAGCCTTCTCCCACTGGATTCCCAGAGGAGCAGCTTTCTTCTGCACTGGATTCCCAGAGGAAGACCAGACCCATCTACACCACCACCAGACCTTCAGAGGAAAGCTACACCCTTCTACAGGATCACTGCTTCAACAGAACCACATCTGTCACTCCAGGAGGACTGCAGCCACCACTTAATCAGACTGCCACCAACACCCCAACCAACAGGGTGTCAGGTCATATTTCTGACTCTGTCAGTGTTGTTTTGTATTACTGCATTTTTACTTTTATTTTTCCTAATAAAGAACTGTTATTCCTACTCCTGTATCTTTGCCTGAGAGCCCCTTAATTTCAAAATTATAATAACTTGGAGGGAGAGGGTTTACATTTTCCATTTCAAGAGAGGTTCCTGCCTTCCTTAGCAGACATCTGTCTTTTCAAACCAAGACACAAAGTCTAACCGTTGATAAAACACCACCATGCCAACTAGACCACAGCACAAAGTGCCACATCCAGCTGATGAACACTTGAACACATCCAGGGATGGTGATTCCTTCACCTCCCTTGGCAGCCTGTTCCAATGCTTAACCACCCTTTCAGCAAAGAAATTATTCATGACATGTTGAGCTTGTAGCAGCAGTAGGGGGGAAAATAAAAAAAACTCTGATCTCTAAAGAGTAAAAGTGGCTCAACCTTGTGGAAAAAAACTGAAACAAGAGAAAAGGACCAAATTCAAAACATTTTCAGACAACCAATAAAATTAGGGAAAATGCAAGTGTATTAACAAAAATACTCACATGCCATTTTCAAATTAGTAAATATGCCAGCCACTACAATTTGATGGGGGGGTGGAGGAAGAGATAATTCATCTCAGCCATTACACAAATGAAAGTCTAAGGCAAAGACTAATAACTTTCTGGAGGAAGACATTAGCAACATCAACAAAGTAAAACAAGTTCTCCTAATACAGTACATTGACTAAAACCATATTTCTGAAAATTTCATTTTTGATATCCCAGAGTAAGTAAGTAAAGGCATGCTCCTTAGCTGTCCTTCCTTTTAATGATGACATGACAATACTCCATACTAGATTACAGTTACCTACTGAAATAAGTTTCCTCTTGCTGATCACAAGTACTGCCAGTTTTTGTGAAAAAACAGCAGTGATAGCAACAGGAAGCAGGACTACATGGACCCCCTTTGACCGAATGTGGCAGTCTGAAATATGCAGCTCTGAAGCCCAGAAAGGAAAGAAAGAGTGATGTGATCTCATTTTCTGGCTTTAGCAGACTTTCTCAGTACAAATACTCTGCTAAACAGGAGAGGGGGCAAGGGGACAAAGTCAGTACTGACAGTCTTGATACCTGACACTGCTGGGTGTGTTCCCCAGCCATTCCCAAGGCATGACCTGGCACAGCTCAGCGTCTACTTCAGAGGAGGGAGCACTCCTGAAAGGCAGCAAGGACACGCCTGCACCAGTTGTGCTCCTCCTGACCTGACCAGTCACTGCACACAACCCAGAGGACACTGACCCCATAAACTCCCGATTACCATCACATTTCACGCATGCTCAGTTTCATGCTTCTCAAATGCCACTCTGATGGGCTTCTTAGACACCATCTTAAACACTATGAAATGGAAAAAAAATATATATCTATTCTAGGAGAAGAAGTCATACACAGTGTGGACATAAGCCAGTACACTCTATTTGTCTTTGGGATCAGGAAATTCTTCCTGACCCTCTTGTACTCCACAGTACAGGTATGTCCTCAGCACCTGACTGCAATCCCTGGATGCCTCATTTATTATGACAACTGTTCTGTTCTCAGTCTTTATTTTAAATTCTCTAAAGCTGAATGCATTTTTCCTTCATGTGGGTTGAAATTCTGTGCAGTAATCCTACAAAAACATAACTAAAAAGAATCACAGCATCCAATTACCTGCAACATAGCTGCAATCAAAAGAGTGACCACTTTAAAAATCTAGTTCCAAAAATAAAAAGCAGAAAGAAGCTCAAGAGAATCTGGAGAGAATTTTGACATGAAAAAGAACATATACATTCTCCATTCCTCCTCATCTAGAACAAAAAGGACACTTTTTTTAAATGTTAATTTTTTTTTAAATATTTAAATCATAGAAATTCTGATATCTCAATTTTGAAGTTATTATTTTTATTAATTGCTCCTCTAAAAGTTATACTAGTTATACTAGTGTGGATGCAGTTAAGAATTCCACAACTCAATTCACAAATAACAGCTATGAATTCTGTGGCTCTCTTTTGTTCCGTTTCTATTACTTCTGATTGTACAAATAAAAGTAGTGGGAATCACTTTTGATTTTACTGATCCTAAGATCTTCTGTTAAGGATGTCCTACCTGGCCATTGATTCGATATCATAAAGTCTATAAAAATGGGTTTGTCCATAATCACTCACCCAACCACAAAAATTACCTCTATTGCATGTACATCGATTACCCCTTCACTTTTTACAGTTAAACACTATGTACATCTGAAATACACATGTGAAAGAAAATGTACTGGGTTTTTTTCTCATTAACATATATTAAAAAAATTAATCTAGTTATATTAATATATTTTGCAGCTTACTTCTGAATCTTAGCACTGGAAGAGGCAATTTTTCTCCCATGACTGTGTACTTTATAGACTTCCTAACTTTTTAGCTAGCAGGAAGTTTGCATTGCTGCTTCCGAGACTCTGCAGATACTATTGTACTTCCTTAAATGCAGTTCTGTCCTGGTTTTCCTCTTATCACATTACATAAGGGTTTCACATCACTGTGTTTAATAACAATAGGGCAAGCATTGATGGAAAAAAAAAGTCGCACTTTTAGTTTTGTATCATCAAATCCACAGTGAAAAGCTGATAGGTTACCATTCTCTATGGATGCTCATGTGCAAGTCAGTCTAAAGTTTCTTCAGAATGTTGGGCAAGTATTCATCTTTGCTTTGCAATGTGCTCCTTTCATCGTTGTCTTTGCACATCATTTTTCAGAGAAATGAGGAAACAATACAAAAAGAGTAGTCTGAAGCAGTTGTTTTGCTAAGGTACACATAATAACAGATAGACAGATACACATGATAACAAAGGTTCAGAAAAAAGAAAAAAGAATTCACGGCTTTTATCTACACAGCTTAACTTACTGATTATCAAGATGTGATGTGACCCAAAAAAAACCAGAAGAAGAACATTCAATATCATAAGAAAAACAGTTCTTTTTATAAACAAGTAAAAACAAAACAAAACAAAACAAAAACCTACTATCTAAACTCCTTTATACAAGTAATACTTCCTACATGGATCAGTACATTACCACTGGAAGTCAGTATAAAATTCTGTATAATAATACAGGCTAATTATATCAGAATTTTTTTTTTAATTAGGATATGTACTCAGTACCAGGTATCAGACTTAATACTTCATTCTTAACAACTTAAAGTTAAGACAAACAACTCTTCTGTTTCAAAAATTAGCCCACAACCGTATCTTATGTCCCAGTAGAAGATTTGTATTTTCACATATGAAATCGAAGAATATCAGGGTGCTACAAATGTGTCAATAACACAAAAATGTATTCCACACAGAAACTCTCTCTCTGCTGTACTATCTGTTTATCTATCACTACTACACTCTTTGGTGTCTTTGCCTCTGGTGTCTCCCAATCGCAGGGTTACAACGTGTTTATCTCCACATGCTGGTTCAGCATCTATGACAGCAAAGAGCAGCAGACAGGAGAGCAGAGGAGAGGAGTGGAAGCTGTACTGTCATATTCTGAATCTTACAGTCCAAGTAAATGCAAGGGGGAGTAAGCCAAACAAACAATAAAAACAATGAAATGAAAACAGTGTAGATACATGGTGTCACAGTAACAGCATCCAGTCCAGCACAGACAGGATGCAGACAAAATCCCTCACATACTTGGCAAGATAAAAATCAGAAGAGGTGATAACCATTTTCCCAGAAAACTGAAATTCATTCTGCCTCCTGCTCTCTTCTGGAGCTTTGTATTATTCACATCAAGGATGATTTTCATGCCTTTGATTCACATTGATAAACAAACCATTTAAATAGTCTTTAGAGGGAAAGAAGAAACAAACCAGTATTTAGTAGGTGAGTATGATTTACAAAATACTGCTGTGAAGGGGTTCACAGAGGAGCAGGGCAGAGCTTTCTGCAGGCAGTCTGGGTTTATTTTAATGCACCAACTAAATCAACATCTCCAGGACTTGTCACTCACAAATAATAGCAAGAGATGCCTGAGAAGCCTGCACTGTCCTGGCTTTGTCCCCCCTCTCCTCATATACATATGGTGGATTGGGTTCAGATCCTCAGATAACTGGAGAAAGGAATATATAAATAATCAGCCCCTGATGGCTATCTGGAAAAGTCCCATCTTTAAAATATGCTCCAAGGTCTTCTTACAAACTCACCCATAAAGGTATAAGAAAGTCTCTCTGCTTGCCATATCATACTGCTTCCTCCTTTTCTCAGCTGCAAGAGCATATTTTTATCTCTGTCTCTAGCTCCAAAAACTGCTTTCTCCGTGACTTCTCCAATGAGCTCACTCAGGGTACCCCAGAAATCAATCCAATGTCTGCTTTAGGAATCCATATAGCATTTCATTCTCCTATGGCATTCACTGAGGCAGTTCATTCCAAAAACTTTATAGAAGAGGTGCCTATAAACTGAAAAGGCTTTTTCAACAAATCAAGCTAATAATAATAATCTGCCTGGAAGTTTGCTAACACATATTTCGAAACAGAGAAGCACAGAGAAATAGGCAAGAAGATTAGAAAAATGGTCGAGAGGAACCTGAGGAAGGACAAGACAGAGACAAATCAGTGAATATGAAGAGTTGAAGATACAGGGGAACTCTGGAGGTCATCTAGTGCAACACCCTATCCAAAGCACAATCAACCACTACAGATTCCTTAAGATTGTGCCCAGTCCTCCTCGGAAAATCTCCTAGGATGGTCACTCCACAATCTCTCCAGGCACCTTCTGCCAGTGTTCAGTTGCCCTCACACCAGAAAAGTTTTTCCCTATGCATAAATGCAGTCTTCCATATTTCAGTTACACCTGTCATCTCCTGCACTTTCACACAGAACTGCTACACAGAGTCAATCTCTTCTTCAGTTCGAATAAAGGCCATCCTAGATGCCAAACATGGCCATCCTAGATGCAAACATCTGACCATAAAGATTTTTTATTCCATTTTCTGAGGCTGACTCTATTCCAAATGCTCAATAATACCATGATTATCCTGGTGAGAGTTGGCAGATAAAGATCCAAGCACAAGCAATTCCTGAGAAAGTAAGGACTGTTAAACTATAATGTTGTAAGGATAATAGTCTGATTCAACTGCACATGTCTCATAAGACATTACGGTACTTCTCGAAAATCAACACTTTATGAAACTCTATTTATCAAGAAAAACTGCAAGTATGTTTCTTCCTAAAGAAACACAGATACACCTTCAATTATCCAAGTTCCTATAAGGGAAGTACAGGAAATTTTCTCCCATATGAAGAGAAACACTTGGAGTTTCCAAGGACAGCAGCCTCAGGGTTTGTCACCACAGGCCAGGACAAGAAGAAAGCAGGACAAGACCCATGATTTTGTATCAAGTTCCCTATGAGTTACTGGAAAGTACATTTCCTCAGAAAGTGCTGGAGTAGAACACACCTTAAACATCAGCCTTCTCTTTGATCTGACACTTTGATATTCCTCCTGCCAAGAACTGCTGCAGAACATCTCTGTTTCTTTTTGCAAGTTCAACAGGAGTGGCTGCTTTTGATGTACACAGCATTGCCACAGATGAGGACTAAAGGCCATGGAGCAATTTACACTGTTATAAATTTAGAGAGATCAGTAGCTAAGGTACATGAAGGAAATTCCCAAGTAAACAAAGCTGAGATGAGCATATCAGTAACTTCTGTAGCTCAGTTAATTTAAGAGAAGCAAGTGAATGTGGAAAGTATCCACTGCACACTATGGAGTAAGATAATGCACTAATTCCCCAAAAAAACCAGGGATTTTTCATCAGAGAGGCATAAAGAAAAATCTTGTTTGAGACACTGGATCTCTGTATCTACTCTTTATTTAGAGGATGAAAGACCCTCAAACTCATTTTTGTCCTGTCAGGAGTCATAGTGAACTGTGGAGTTCTCCAGAATGGAAAACAAACACAGCCTCTCCAAAATGCATTTTTATTTCCTTCCAACTACAGAGCTGAATGAAAGCCCATGGAAGCAAAATCCTAAAGGAGGGAAAAGCTCTGATATTATATAAAACAGAAGAACAGAGTTCTCTGGAAAGGTTTTAAATGCTGTCCTTTGATTTCCTAACAACATAATTTTTCAAGTGTTCCAAAGAGCTATCCATTTTCTGTTGACCCACCAGAAAACAGTATTTTGTTTTGTTAGTTTTGTTCTTGTTGTGTTATGTCAACATGACACCCTGGCACCTGATGCTGACCCTAATGGAATCCTGACCAAGGACCCAGCACTGCAACTTAAAACACTGTCAATTGCTGCTTAAATGAAAATAAAAACAACATATTTACAAAAAATGTGTATTTTAGCTTACACAATATTTAATGGTGTTTCC
>VWZV01004896.1:107345-180558 GCA_013397155.1 Irena cyanogastra | reverse complement strand
TCCTAAAGCCACAGATTTTGAAAAAATGCTTGGGAGTCCTGCAGTTAAACACAGGGCTGTGCTTCTTCAGAATTAAAAGCATTTAAGATGTTTACTTAGAAACTAGGAAGCAGCTATCACTTTAGAAAAGCAATTCCTCTTATTCAGTAGTCAACTTAATTTTTACATTGCCTAACATGGAATTTGCTCAATCCCAAATTGTCAAATGCATTGGCAGGAGGCTCAAGCACCTCTGACGAATACTGGAAGGTAGAAATGTGATTCTACCCAGCCAAGTTTGGTTTCACATGAAAGGCTTTTCTTGAACCATGCACACACTTTTTTCTACTGCACAGGACTGAAAGAGAATGAGACCTGAACAATACCAAATTATATCCCATGTATCTTTTTCAGCTGAGAGTTTCAACTTTCCCTGAAATGACAGAACAAGGGGCTAGATGGCCAATACGACTGACTGAGGATAGCAATTCTTCCCAAGGTAAGTCCTTTTACTCTTTGAAGTATTACAGAAAGTATTCAGAATTTACAGTCCTATTTTAGGACAAGAGTCAAATTGGATAAGGAGAAGCACCTGGAATCATTATGTCAGCATTGAAACGATTCACAGGTTAGGCTACTTAACACAGTCTAGATGTAGAAACAACCAGGAAGCAAAAGATGATCAAAAACATCCAAGCATGCAATTTTCTTCCAAGTAGGCAAATTATAATTTAGATCTGCAAGTCTTTTGCTGACTAATAATATTGGGAAAAAGGCACATTGTAAAAATTAAGGGTTTCTCTCCAGTTCTAAGTTTTGAGTAGATCCTTATCTAACATTTTATTACCATGCATTATGAACACTTGCAGCAATTTTATTCATAGGCAAACTCCAAATTTCTTGCTGATACTGCTTATCCAGTAGACTAGAATACTAAGTGCTCAGTTTAAAAATAGAAAGTAATACCAAAAAAAAATTTCCCTATACTTCCATAGTGCCACAGAAGCATGTTTCAAACAGGTTAGGGAAAGCCATTTCTCCTATATCCTCTGTAAAGAGCAGTAACATTTTATTATTCTCCTGAATATCAACATTTTTTATCAAAGCCCTAAAAAACAGTGGGCTGAGAATTTAAATTCTTTTAAAAAGACCTGTAAAAAATACTGGTTTTAAGTTCCTCTTTGTGACACAATGGTAACCCTGGTACACAGAACCACTGAATTACAAGAAAATTAACCAGACTCTAATCTGAAACCCACTTAAGTCAAGAAGAGACAAAGTGCACAAACTGTCCTCTTTCTAGATGGCAGAATTTCAGAATGAAATTATTTCTCTATGTTTTATAATCAATAACCGTAATGGCAAAAGGTAAAGAATTTTTAAGACTGTACACCATGCTAAATATGTGCTACCCTTTCTATTTAACACTCCTTCAATTTTACCCATCAACCTATGGAGCCCTTCACAAAAAAGAAAGGTCTTGCTGTCTACTATCTGATTTTTGCTACAGTTTTTTATGACAATGACAGCTATGAATTTATAACGGGAGATCACAACTAAAACACAACAGACCAAAAAAACCCTCAGAATTTTCATAAAATAAAATGCAATCAAAAATTATCAATTGTCTCACACAGGAAAACTTCCAGCACTATATAAATTAAAACAGTATAAAGTGATACTGGAGACTGGGGGAGAGGAGGGCTTTTCAGATAAACATGAATTAATATCAATCAGAACTTTATATTATGGTAGATAGCCAGCATGGTATTTGGGTCACCTAAGTCTTCATTGCCATTTTCTTCTCTTGTTTTCCCTTTCTCATTTTACATTTTAATTTAAATATATTTCTTATTAATCTACATAAATTTTGATTGATAATGTGTTTATCACACCTAGCTTACAGACTGTCTCATTTATTAGTTGACAGAGGCCATAAGAGATCCCTAAACTGATTATTCAGTCACTTCATTTTTGATAAATATTAAAGGCTTCTAAATATCTGCTAATGACAAATTCATTGTTTGTTAATCTCACATTGTTTTATTGTTAAGTTTAATGCAAGCTAACAACGGTAGTTTGTCAAAGGAAAGTGAACCCTTTGAGTTAAGATATATCACTTCTAACATTAAAAACTATTTAGATGCTTCTTGTACTGATGAAAACAAAGGATTCCAGTGATGTCAATGGACTTACAATAGTATGGTAACTAGTATAAGTGAGAACAGAAATAAAAACTTGAGTTTTGCAGTATTATACCAACTTACAAATATTTTTTATAATTACACTGCAGTGCTACTAAGTATGCACACAGAAATACTACTACTACTTTGAAAAACTATAAAGAAGTGGACTGACCATCTAACACTAAGAAAACAGAAGAATTATTTTATTTACCTGACTTTGCAATTCGCTTTGTTGCTTCAGACGAAGATTTTCTGGTGTATCAGCCACTGTAGTGAAGGACTGCTTTGGGTAGTGTCTAGAAGAAGAAGCACAAAGCCAAACAGTAAATATTTACACATGCTAGAAAGTCAAATGCATCCCAGCACTCTTTCCTACAATGTACAGAGTTCTTTCAGAGTTTGCTATGAATTAGAAGTATTTAAAAACATTGTCTCAGACATGCCTTACAGAAACAACAGAAAGGAGTTCCTGTAATGAATCTAAATCTCACACATTCATCCTGCCCACTGACTTCAAAGACCAATCAGCCAAAATTTGCTTTCAATAAAGTGATCAAAACTATGTTTAACTGTATTGTCTTGGTATAGTCATGTGCTGGACAAAGACTAAACTAAAAGCCCTTAAAATGAAATTGTTTTACAGAAACCAATGCTACATAAGAGAGTAGCCTACAGATGGAGTACCACGGGTCTTTAAACCTTTAGTGGAGGAACCAGAAGGATCAAAGCAGGTACTTTCTGGCTAGAGGAAAGTCAAATATTTTAACAGCAAATACGCCAATACAGTACTGTAATATCCAGTACCAAAGGCTGTGGTGTCTCAGAACTGCAATGTATCAGACATCTCTCTTTCCATTTGAAATTTTACACCTTTACAATACATTCCTACTACTTGCTTTGGCATTTTATGGTAACATGCTCTAGGAGAGCCTGCTTAAGCAGGGAGGTTGGACTAGAGGGTCTTTGGTGATCTCTTCCAATCTTTATCATTTTGTGATTCTGTAAACTGTAGCAGTCAAACCCTCCTCATTTACAGAACCACTATTTGTTAATTTTCATGGATTTATCCTCCAATTCTGCAGTCAAACAAGAGGTTCCCTAACAGAAAAGATCACAAAAAGAAGCAAATAACTAAATGAAACAGCACATCCCAAAATAAACATTATGAGCCAGAAACACTACGAGGAAGCTGATTCTTACTAATTACTTTCCATCATCTTCAGTCTGAAACTAAAACGTTCACCTTACTATTATGTGAGGCACTCATGTCTTCAGTTACCATTCACAGCTTCCCATGTCTGCCAGCTCCCCCATTTGTGCCTCCAACATTTCAGAGTACAAGATAACAGGCACAGTGTTACAGACACAATAACAACTGCAGTTCCACAGAGAGTAAGCAGTAAGTGTCAGAAGACAGAGGATATGCAGAATTAAACATTTCCATTATTCAAAGTCCAGGCCACCTCTAGCGTTTTCTTTCAGCAGCTAGTTATATGTTGTTGTTATGATTTCATCACAAAATTTCCATTCTGTGTTAAACATGAAGCATATTTTCTTTCAAAACTGTATTTTGTTAGAAAGTTTTCTCTGTACAAATTCTATTTCCATGAAGTGCATGCTTTCAGTAAAAAAAAAAAAAAAAACTGAAAAAATGAAACAAGTTTGAAAATTAAAAAGGATTTCTGGTTTTATCCAAAAGCTGAATGTTTCCCCCTCAGAAATGCAAAATCAATAATTGATGAGAAATGCTGCCTGAACTTCATACAGTTGACTGCTCCAGGCCTGATTCCCTCATCAGATGACATTTTGCATTGCCAGACTTCTACACCACAGTGCAATGGAGTAGACTCATGCATCAAGAGGCTGTGGAACATCACCTCATTTATGGTGTCATTACACAGGGAAAACAGAGGAGAAATACAGGACAACTAGGGATTTCAGGCTCTCAAGGGCTAACGACTGCATAGAAAGAGCAAAAAATTGAACACCTTGATGAAAAAAAGCTTTTCCTCACAGAAATGTAAGATCTATCCCAGATTGGGTACTAGCAGATGGACAAACGATGCTACTCTAATTTTATGTCAGCCACTTGTCTCAGAGAGCTCACATTACTGAAAGCTAGAATGCAAAATTTCTAGGCATGACACCCTTCAGAATATTCTTTTGGAGTTACAGCCAAGTCCTCCCAAAGTCGCACCCAAGACGGAGCTCTGGCGAGAGAGAGCACTGCGTTCTGCATACACTGCTGCCCCTTCCCTCCTTTTCAAACCAGGGGCTCTCCCACCACCCCCCAGAGCCAGCCAACACCAGCCAGCAGAACGGCTTAGCCACAGCTCCAGCAACACACACGGAGGCAGAACTAGGCTCTGCACAAGGCAGATGGTGTCAGCATCGTGTAATATCTTGAGAGAAGGAAGATACTTCCAGAAGGGCTTCTCTTTTTTTTTTTCTTTATTTCATTTTTTCTATCTCACACTTCATTCTTCTGTATAGAGGCAAAAAACAAATGCCAGACTGGCCAAAAGGAAGGTCATAAGCCCTTTTTGGAAAGCAGCAATGAGCAGATGGGGAAGGCAACAAGCCACCTCACAGCCAGGGCTTGCTGATGCCCAAGGAATACTGTAGCAATGGTGCGCAATTCACACCTTAAAGCATAGCAGCCTTCCACATAGCAGCCATGAGATATGCATGGATAGCTCCTGTAGATGACAAAATCCCTATCCCTAAAAAAATACAATCTGCCATACATGCAGTTAAAATACTACATTATGCACACGTCGAACGCTGAAAGCATAAACTTTCATTGCATTGCTTTGCACTGTGGTTACATATCATGACCCTGGTAGTATAATCACAGTAATCACATGCATTCATCCTTTTTTAACATGGAAAACACAGAGTGCAGCCAGCTCAGATAGTGTTTTTGGCCTGGTCCCCTTGGAAATTGTGTGGACAACACTGAGGCAAGTGTCTGAGCCACAGCCCCCAGGGAGCCTGTTAGCAACAGCAGCAGAGAACTGCAAACCCAGGCTCTAAACCTCCCTATTCTCTATTAAACCTCTCTATTCTGAGGCATGAAAACATACACCTTGTCCCTATCATTCACCAGCTCTTGCTTCTGATCATTTGCAAAAGAAATGCTTTCTTCCACAACTAGTATTCAGAAGCTCAGAGATATTTCAACATTCCAAGCAAACCACTTGAGAACCAATGTATCTAAGACCATTATTTATTTTAGAAGCACTAGATCCATACTTCAAGTAAAAAAGGTATGTTCAGTGTTGAAGAAGCAGTGCTTTAATATGCTTGAAAATACTATGTAAAGTGATTTTATCAATGAAAAGTATTTACACTTGGCCATGGAAGAAAACAATACATGTGACAAGTGAACAAAACTGCTGAAATTTAAATTGGTCTTTAAATTGATCATCTAAACCATTTATCAAAATATGTTACAGTGGCTAAAATAAGAATCATTTAGCAAAATTAAATTAGCAACTATGGGTTGTCATTTTAACTGCAGCTGATTTATGAAACCACTCACATGGTATTTCAAACCAGAAAGACAAGGGTTTAGATACATCCCTTCTAATTTATGGAAATTCTTGCCTCAAAAGCATTAAAAAGACTAGTGTTAAATTTAAATCCTATCTTCAGCTTTCCACATTTGTTTTAAGCTTACTGATACCATGTCTTCAGGATAATTACCAGTATTTAAGATATTAAATTATGTGAAAACTATCAAGGATACATTTTACCATTGGATACCTTTGCCTGAACTAGAAGGCTGAAACAATTGTTAAAATTCAATAATCTGCTTTTTTAACTATCAGTTTAGGGCTGTATCACATTTTGTCAAAATGTTCTGAATAAGGATAAGTAACTGGATGGCAACAGCCTTCAATTCAAAAGGCTGACAGTGGTCCCTGGTAATCCCTTGCTCAGTTCCTCTTTTGTCCAAGATGATGTCTGAGAAAGAGCCAGGAATTGGTTAAGGAGGTTGATCTCAGGTCAGCTATTTAATAGCAATTTCCAAAGGATTTTTTTTTTTGTTTAAGTCTTTGTTAGTTGTCTAAGTCTACTTAGCAATATGTCTTACCACACTAATGGCATTAGGATTAATCCTGTATAAAGATCTATACAAGAAGTTCCAGAACAAATCAGGATACACAGCATAATGTCTCTGCTGTGGGTTACTGTATTGCCTGCCTCAGCTGCACAGCTTGATTAATAAAGCAAACCACAACTCTATCTCTTGCTGCTTAGGAGGAAATTCCTTCACTTTTGATATTTGAAAACAGGATCAGGAAAGGCTCTGAGAACTCAGGAAAGCACCTGAAAGTTACCTAGCTTTTCCAAGGACTAAACACAGAAATTTTCCTAAATAATTTTTTAGCTGTAAAGTTTTCATCAGCTTTTCCATGCTCTCAATCCAACAAATGGAAAGAAAAATGTTCTTAGAGAGAATGGGATCAAGATTCAGCTTTGTCTCTTCTGTGAAAGGTCAGACTCAAAGATTGATATAAATTCAAGCATCTACTGGAATTACCTTCCTCATACCTCACTCTGACTTAACCAACATTAATAAATGATTAAGATATTCGTGTGTGTGTTTTATAACTGTAAATTAACTGTTACTGTTCAGTTACAGAATTCTAACCATGCCAGAGTTACTAGATATCTATGGAGTTATTTCTCCCCTGAAATACCTATTCCGTATTTGCCTGCAACATTAAATTCGTGGTATTTTTTAACCCGAGAACAGGTACAAAATAGACAAATCAGAATTAGTCTCCTAAGGAGAGGGTCAGATCCATCACATCTTTTCATAATACCAGTTGCCATTACTGGCTGTCACATTAGGCTATCTGTCCTCTCCCAAGTTTTGTCCAAAATAACTGTTCTTCTAATTTAAGCAAACTCTAAAGAAGAATGAGGCTTCAAAGAACTATCAATTATTTTCACTTGCAGTAGTGCAGATTTCAACAAAATAAACCTGTAAGACAACATAATAAAATTAAATCAGCCTTAAAGGAACTATAGAAAACTATAAAAATTAGTTATGCTTTTAAAACTAGTATTTCAGTACAGTGTATGTGAAAATTGAAATTAAACAGTGAATAATAATCTAGCAGTCTGGAAGTAAACCAAGCTCACAAATGATATACAGGTAGGGAAGCTCCATCTCAGACCTGCAAGGGCCCAACCTGATAAATGTGATCTGAGCCCATGCCAACAAACAGCACAAAAACAGAGAGGAGAAACACAGATCTCCAATTAAGTCTCATACAGAAGACACATGACAAAATAATTTTTCTGGGATAAAGGTGACAAGGTATTAAGTTGTACTCGGCTAGGGAGTGTTTAAACTGGCAGTTTGAAGAGACATAGGGCTGCTTTCACCTCCTTACCTTGAAACTGTGTGACTCACAGAAGGACATGTAAGATGCACAACAGCAGAGAAAGAACCAGCAGGAGGGAGATCTTGCCCACAGCTGACTACTTGATCTGAAATTCGTGCTCAGTTGCACTTGCAGCTCTGAAGCTCCAGGAGGGATTTCTCTGGGTTTTCTCTTTCGCTTTGAGCTTTCTGTGCAAGATCACTTATTTGCATGCAATTAAAAAAGCTTTTGTAGTAGGAATAAAGTAACTAGTGGATAATACAGCTTTGGTATGGTAACACTTGGGCAATGAAGTGAAAAAGAAATACATCTTCTTCAATGTCCAGAAATTCTCCAGAAATTATCCAAAGATGGCATTCTCTTTGGCCACCTGAACCTACCCCTCTGTATAAAGAACTCTGGCTGCAATTAGTTTGCTTTGGATAACATTTTTCAATCTTTGCCTTCTGCTTTGCAAGAAACTTTTCAAATATTTAACTTCTGTATCTGTACTTCTTCCTTGAAGTAAAGGAGAAAGCTCCTCCTATATGCTAGCTAAATGCAATTTCCTTTTTTATGAGAAAAATCCTCTAGAATGATGAGTTTGTATTGATTTGCAGGAGATTTAGCAAGCAATACGATCCATAAAAAAGAGTAAGGATATTCCACTTGCTTGTTGGGGTAAGCCAGAACATCCTTGGTCCAGGAGTGAGTGGAAGACCACATATCCCATAAAACCAGGCACACATTGCACACCAGGCACATGTTGCACACCATGCACTGTGCTACCAGACTGGCACTTGATACACAACTACAGAGACCCATATCTGGGGCTGCCTTCAAAATCTAAGGTTAGGGGGACCACATTAAATATTCTGACTCTATCTAGCCCCTAGACACAGGTTAGTACCTTACTGTTCTCTGTTAGAAGCTGAAAAAATGAACTATTTACTGAAAATAAAAACGCAGAAAATGCTTACATTTTAAATAAAATAGTTTAAAAACTGGGTGGCCAAGTCTAATTCCAAATTTCATGATTCTCACCATTTGAAATTTCACTCATAAATTCTACTGTACCAAACTAGCAGAGCAGTTAGCTCTGCAAATGTATGTCATATATTGAGGAACCTTGAAGAACAGAGAACTGGACTGCATATTAATTTTTTAATCACTGGCAGAAGGGACAACTATGGAAAACAGGTCTAGATAGAAGACCTGGAACCTGCAGTAGCTTATTTTAGAATTTAAAAGGCCAGTTAATTTTTGTAGTAAAATCTTGTAAATAGTAAAATCTTGTAATAGTAAAATAGTAAAATTAGTAAATTTACTATTTCAATAGTAAAATCTTGTAAATTTCAAACTTTCTCACAGCCTATATCCAAAAGCATTAACATCACTCATGTGGCCAGTATTGGCTAAGTTCTAGAGAAAAAGCATAGAGGTAAAACATTAAATTACTTTGTACTTACAATACTGAGATGACCAAGAAACCTATTCCAAATACATTTTCAGATACATGGGTTGTCTGAATTTGCAATGTTCCCATACTGATATTTTGATTTCAAGTAGCTCCCCTGAAAACCGCTTAGAGCCAGCTTGGTGAAGACAGAAGGCCAAGTGCCACCAGGCCAACACCAGCAGTGTCACACAGGCAGCTGGGCCCATGAACCACCAAGGAGTGCTGTCTTCCTGCTCCCAGCAACTGTCTCAGAATTAAAAAATAACCCAGCTCTCAGGTGATCTTAGCTTTTTCCCCATTGCTTACATTTTCTTTTCTCTCTCTTTTGCAATTTGATACTTATTATACATATAAGATATATTGTTAAGGAGACAGGCAAGCCTTGCTTCTTGAGAAATTTAGGTCAAAACGTTTTAAAGATTTGAAAAAATACAGCAGGAGGAGGACACAGTTCATATCTTATCATATAATACTAGGAATTGTTATAATGCAGATCTCAGCCTAGTAGCATCCAGATTCAGCAAAAAGATCAAAAAGAGTAAAATCCAATCATCATGGATTTCAAAAGTAGAACTGCTAGAATTTTCAGTGGAGGCAGGCACTCGCCCTTTCAATAATTTACCTATTCCTCAGCTATGGGATTCCAGTGCCTGGGGAAAGAAAATTAGCCAGTAGCAGACCAAGAACGACAGCGCAGCCTGGACCTGTGCAGAAATCTATTGGCAGCACACTAGTAGGTATTGACAACAGATCAAAAAATGAGAATCTCTGCTGGAGAAGGATACACAAAAGATGCACAGAAAGTTAAGAGAAGCTTGAAAGGAGGAGGCAACTGTGGGAAAACAAAACAATAAACAAAAATCTGACTGCAACAGCAAAATCTGCCAAAGACACACATACATATTCACATTTGTCACTGCTAGAGTGCTCCCAGGATATCAGTGAGCTCACCCAGGCTCATGCACCACCTAGACACAGAAAACTTCACAGAAGTTTAAGAAAACTTCATAGTCACCAGTGGCACAAGAAAAGGCTGATGATTCAATATTTTCATAGTATTTTCTTCCAGATATTGTGATTATTGTTTCTTTGAAAATATCCAGAAGACAAAAGGAACATAAATACGAGCAGGAAAAACACAGACTGAAGCTGAGTTTCTCACTAATTTCATTTGTCAAGTTACAGCAGCTGACCTGGCAGAGTAAAGAAACACACAGCGTGATCTATAGTTTACCCCATCAACATCTTGCAGCCCTCTTTTAAAGATGTCTGAAAGAGGTATAATTCGTGCATACAGCAATGGCAAATTTTCTTACAGAATTCCTAAAATTTCTTATTATTTATTCTACATTCAATATACCAGTATCTCAAGCAGCACAACACTAAATTATACAAATGTAATCACTCCTAGGCAATTGGCAGCACTCAGTATGGGGACTTAAATACAAAATCTAAGTGGACGTCTAAATGTATGGCTTTCAGATACAAGGACCAGCCACAAACAAAAATAAGTAAAACTTGCATCTATCCTAATAATGCTTTCTCCTCTGCCAGCTTTTCAAGCACAAGAACTACAATACAAGGGAGAAGTTTCATTCTAAAAGTTTTAATGCCAGAAGTCTATGACAATAACATCAGAAATCAAGAGCAAGTGATTATCTATTGCTCACTGCTTGTATTAAGCCTCCCTCTTCCAAGGGAGTATTGACTGAAAGAATGAATATTTGCTACTAAAAATTGAAATTCCTATTCATGTGATGCCTAGAGAGGCTACCTGGAACAGAGCCTAGACAGAGTTAAAGGAATAAAGTAGATATTTATTAAAAAGGCCTTCAAAGGATCACCTTGGGCAGTACAGGAGCCCGGCTGTGGCTACACCCAAGATGGACCCCGAGTCAGGAGTTTTCACACTTTTATAGGTTTTGGTCCATTTACATATTGGGGTTAACTGTCCAATTACAGCTTCAGGTTGTGATGTCCCATCCTCCCAGATTGCTCCCCCCAGTTCACTGCTGTTTATACTTTTTGGGCCTGAAGCTGTAACGGTGTCCTTGGTTCTCAGGCTGGAAAAGGATTGTTTTGTCTAACCAAACTGGAGAGAACTTGCTAACACTTTATATGAAGTTCAGAGTTATATCCTAATGCAGTATAGACTCTGGAAAACATGAAAGCTAAAACTTAAGGCATCACATGTATTCATTCATTCAAAATGTGTTAGGCCATATAGCACTGGATCACAGCTGTAATGAAACTGGAGTCCAGCTGTTGTGCTTTCCTAAAACTGAAGGCATAAGTCAAAACCTGGGAAACTAAATATGGACTAGTTCCTAGCTTCCATGTTTTCTACTTAACTCTTCTGTGTAAGTTTTCTAGCTTTTAATCCTTATGCTTTTCTTCATTGCTTTAGCAACCTACAGAGCCAAGCTTCATTGGACAATTCATTGGTGCTTCTGAATTCCAAAGTTATCATTGAAGTCACGGAAAATATAGTTTAAAATGCCTCTTTAACTGAAAAGTGTATTAAGCATTTGTCCTCTAAAATGATGCCATCATTGGCAACTCCAAGTTAGACTCAAAAAAGTACATTAAACATAGTAATGTTTATATATGTGCTAGAGCAAAAAAAAAGGAAAAGCTGCTTTTTTATCAAGTGAAAATTTTACTAGCTGCTTATTCACATAATGTAAACTCTAAGCAGTTATGTTAACTGTGCAGCTTTATAAAATCTCACCTTTAATGTAGCCATTTCTATATAATTAGTATTAATAGAAAAAAGTTTATTTCATTTATAAAAGATATTTTATGCTAGTATAGTGTAAAACAATTTCATATTACAGCACATTTGCCTATACAAAATTATTAAGTTATACATTCAGCTTTTGCTCACAAATGAATACTCTCAGTAGAGCCTGCTTTGGCTCATTCTGCTGAAAGGATACAAGGGTGCAAAAGTGAACTGTGTAATTTTTAATGTAAATCCTTGGCAAAAGTCAATGTGTTACCAATATATTTTAATATTTTCTATACAACACACTACATACTGTTCTACATGCCTCACAATGTGGCGTAGGATGTCATATTTCACAGAAGATCTGGTCTGCAAGCTCCAAATTATAAAGCCTGTGTAACTCAATCAAATCTCAGATTCCTTTTCTTATTTGTTTATCATGAAAAAGCAACAACCATGTCACATTTTCACTAATACCCTGCAAACACCTACATATATTCTGCATATATAATGCTCTCAGCTCCACATGGACTGTTCATTATTTTGACTAGAACCAGGTGCAGTTGCCGTTGCTAATTAAATGCTCCACCAGTATTGTTACAAAGACTGTACTCTCTCCTCTTTGCTCTCTCTCTTTTCTCCCTGCTTGAAACAATACTCCCATATATCTTCCTGTTAAAGTACAGGGGCTTCTGTCATGGCTCTTAGTATTTTCAGTTAAAGACTAAGGCAAATGAATGAGCTTTATGTAATTCACAGAGCACGGGCTTTCTCATCACTTTCTTGGACACCGACCCTAAATTCTACCCAAATACTGTTCCAGAGACTGAAGCAACTGCAAATGGTTTCCACAGAGGAAGTCATTCAAACCATAGAATCATAAAATCATGGAAAAGCTTGGGCTGAGAGAGACCATAAAGATCATCTAGTCCAACCCCACTAACACAGTCAGGGATGCCACTCATTAGATCAGGTTGCTCAAGACCACAACCTGGCCTTGAACACTTCCAGGGACAGGGCATCCACAACTTCTTTGCAAACAAGCAGAACTTGACAACATCTTCTGAGCTTTTCATTCTTTTAGGCTGACGATCTGCCTCCCAACAACTTCAGGTCAAAAGGCAAAGAAATGTTTTCCATCTCCCCACTTAGACAGAAGAGAGCAGCTGATGAATCGCTGCTGATATCCTAACAAATTAATCCTTTAGGATGTAAAACAGGCACAAACAAAATCAAGTATAAGAGGAATGCAAGCAACCTGCCCAAAGCATAAACCAAGTACTTTAACTACAGCAAAATGCAGAGAAAAAGCTATTTCCATGAGGTATGTAAAAACTCAGCATGTCAGAGCAGATACATTATCACACTGCCAGATCAAATGCAAAAAGATGAATTATGGGATAGATGGAGAAGAAAGGAAGTCACTGAACTAATAGTGAAAAGACATGTGATATGTGTAACATGAAAGGACAAGCTCATGCTTCAGATCACACGGCTTAGTCATTAAACAGCATTTACACCACAGGAACACAGAAGACCTGGGAAGGTATTCGTAACCATGAAAAAAAAGAAAGTGAAATATCTCCTACCTTTCCTTTTTATGCAGGAATCTCCTACCTTTCCTTTTTATCCTAAATGCTGCAGGCCACAGATCTGTCAGATGTCACTGTCTGAGCCCCTTCTACACCTATTACTACATTTCTGCAAACCCATCAGCCAGATCCTCCATGGCCAGAGCCCTCAAAGGGCAACTGAATCCATCCAGAATAAAACTGAGTATGTGCCTTTGAGTATCGGATAAAGAGAGATGACAGGAAATGCAAAGCAAACTACTTGTAGCTGCTATGCTGAAGTTCACAATTGCAGGAAATACATTCACAACTGAAGCTTGCACCTGAATACCTAAAACTGGTCTTAAGGTTCAAAAACTATTATTTATCCTGTCAGTGCATGATCAGTACCATGTCTTTGCTAGCATAACAGACAGTAAAACCATGAAACTATCATCTTAAAAAGTCAATAAATCAAAGTTTCAAGACCATGGAGATTCCTTGAAACTGGTGGAATATATTTCAGCTGGTAAACTACATTTTGACAAAAAAACACTTGTCAAAAAAATGCAGTTTCACTACAGTGCAAGTGACTTTGTCTCCAAATTTTGTTACAATTACACACAGATTATAACTAATAATGTCTTTCACAGATGCAAAAATAAAATAATCCCTTTATAAAAATGAATGAAGAAGACATCAATTAGTTATTTCATTATTTATAGGTAACTTTAATTTCATTTCCACAGAATCATAAAGCTTTCCATTGGGAGTTAGATAATTTTTGTTTCCAGCAGATCTACTAATAATACATGCACGCAATGATCCACTCAATCCTGTCTATTCATAGAAATGAAAAGCATATTTCCACCAATTTCTTGCAACTCAGTGAGGAAGAAGCCTGAAGCCTCTGAAGCAATTCAGTGACCAACATTCCCTGAGTGCCAGCCAAGTCATACAAAATCACTGGTAAAGCACATCACTTCATCTACAAATCTGTTGAAATTTACACTAAAAAGATATTTTAGTTTACAAAAACTAGATTTTCTGAATAGTTCAGAAAAAAACCAGTATTTTAAAGCTGAACAAGCCATAAGCCTTTTGTCAAAACTGAACTTTGCTGCAAATGTCTCTTAGATATGTAATTATATTTCCTTGCCTGTACTGAGATTACTCCTGGGAGCTTCATATGGATATTTACACTGTGGTGAAAGCATACTACCAGACAGGAGCATAGAGTCCCCACCATAAATAGCTTTCAACACAAGAATAAATGCACAAAACAAAAACACTTTCAATATTCAAACTAGAGCTTTTCCAAACGCCTAAAGCAACTCTTAAGCATCTGCTTAAAACTGCAAAAACTCAGATCAGATTTAAATCTTAAAACACATTGCTCAAGTCTGCAAAAGAGCTCAGTTTTGCCAAGCGCCTTCATCTGTCTGTCCTCCTGCACCAGCACATTTGAGCCTCTGACTGACAGAGCCCTCTCTGCCTTTTTATCAAAACCCAGATATCCAAGGCATTGAGCATTGTCACTTCTACTCTACTCAGGAGGAGGAAGACCTCACTTGAGAAAGCTAAGGCATCTGTGGAGCACTGCAGTGGTCAACAAAAGCAAAGAAAGAAAGACCTCTGCACACTATAGCCCAAGTTTGCTAAGCATGTTATTCAAGCAAGAAGAAAAGTATCTCAATGACAGTTGCCCACACTGAAGACTCAATGAACATCCCCAGTTTCACTCAAATCCAAATGGTGAAAGGCTATGGTGGAGTCCAAAATAAGTACCTGTAAAAACAATTTTCACAAGACAGAAATTCCATGGAGTAAAAAGAAATCTGGGGGAGGGGGAAGAAAGTTTGAGGGCATACTGAATTAACCTGGTTTTGTCAAAGTTCTTAAAAATACACAAGTTGTGTATTGCTCACTAGCAAAAAACTAAACGTTCCATTTTGATGAGAAGTTGGATATATGACAAAGAATTGGTATAGGGATTACTGTCTGCAGAGCTGTTTAATTTCTGCTTTAATAAGAAATAAAATGGAACAACAGAGCATAGCTACTTTTGCTGTTCAGAATTTAAAATACATACCTTCCCCATGCAAATACTTTTGTCTTTTAAGCTCCTTTTTTTCCCCCAAGTCTTTTAATATGCCTGTTAATGTCTTGTGGTGTCTTCTAAGGTTCTTGAATTTTTAATAAATTAGGCTGATACTTGGAGCTCAATCTCTGGGAGTTTCTGGCTTAGACAGTGTCTAGTCTCATGGCTCCCTATCAGTTATAAAAGATGGATGAGGTCCTGCTCCAAAATCCAGCTGATCCACAAGCCTAAAAGCACAAGAGCTAGAGCTGTGGTGAGGCGGCCAGCAATGGTTCCAGGCACTTAGACTTTTACATCTGTGCTAGCAAATTAAAAACATCTAGCAACACCCAATGGTAATGAGGCTGACTGCCATAGAACAGCCCACATACTACTGCTCAACTCTCCTACTGTCCAACCAGTTTGGATAACCTGCCTGAGTAGAGCAGAAGTTGGCTTGTGTGTGAACAGAGCCATACCTAGGAACTGGCCGGAAGAAAGGACAAGCACAGGCTAAAGTTATTGTGCCTGTCAGCATTTCAGCAATTTCACCATGAGTTTCATACATATCTCTAATTTGCTAATACAGATGAAACAAAGGAGTCTGAGCTGGAGTTCCTATACCACTGGACCCCCACCCCCTGTGCTCTCCAAGAAGAAACTTCAACAATTTCTGCTCCACTGTTTTAACAATGTGCATTTTTCTGTGTGGCTTTTCCAAACCTTTGTTTCTAAATCACAGAATCACAGAAGAGTTGAGGCTAGAAGTGACTTCTAAAAATGTCCAAAGCACCGACAACTAGAGTAGGTTGCTTGCGACCATGCCCAGTCCCCTTCTGAGTATCCTCAAGGTCAAACCCACTCTGGGCAACCTGTGTCAAGTGTTCAATCACTCTCCCACTGGAAAGTCAACCTCAAGTTCATCTTTGTGGCCCTTTGCTTCACTCCAGTATGTCTCACTACTCCACTCCAGATCCTCACCGGTGCTGAACAGAGGTAAACTATCACTTCCCTTGACTTGCCTTATTTGACCCTATTTTTCTAGTAGTGGATTAAATGAGAAAGAAAAAGACACATATATTTAATATTTAAACACTCAAATTTTGTTACAGTCACTAGTTTCTTGTCACTACTATTACATTACCTTAATGGTAAATTGCCTGCTACTGAGAGCTCTCATACACAGATCAGGTAGCTTTTTCTCTCCAAAGCCAACCATTGCTAAGTAAGGTAAATAAGGAAAGGACAGCTGCAAACGTTGATAATCGAAGTAAAACCAGCAGTGGGATGAAGGGTAAGTCTTGACCAGCACTGCAGCTGGCCAGGGAAACAAGACTCACTGTCTCAGTGCATTTCACATCTTCTCCCCTTTTGTTACTGACCTCATCTCAAATCTCTACCCCTAAAACTCTGCCTATCGGTTCTTAGCTGAAAATGGTGGGAAGGAAGCAACAAATGAACAAGGAATCCCACATGCCAGAAGAGGGTTCTGTTTCCAACAATAATTCTTGCACAAAGGACCTTCAGTGTACAGTTCTCTCTGTGTGGTGCCATATGCAATGATAGCTTTGCATATGTCCCACCAGAGGTGACTCCACCACCAGCCTGACAACAGTTGGAGCTTGAAAGAGACACACCATGGTGACATACTGACTGCTACTAGAGAAGGCTCAACCATCTGCCTCCTGCTACTGGCACGACAATGCAAGCTGCAGTTTAAAACACTCACGTTATGTTAGATAGCCTTAAGCCTCTCTCTGCTCATGCCCTGTGTGGGCAACATAGCTTCCCTTTACACAGGAGCATGCCTGGGCTGCATCAACAAGAACACAGCTAGCAGATCAAGAGAAGCATTTATCCTCCTCCGTCTATCACTCATTAGACCACATCTACAATCCTGCATCCAGCACTGGGCTTGCAATACCAGAAAGATCAACAAACCAGAGTGAGATCAGTGAGGGCTACCAAGATGGTCAGCTGCCTGAAGGCTTGCCCCATGAGAACAGGCTAAGGAATCATGGCTTGTTCAGCGTGGGGAAGAGACTTTGAAGCAACCTTCCAACACCTGCAAGGAGTTGGAAAAGACAGACAGACAGACATAAAGCAAAACAGACAGAAAGAGAAAGAGAGAGAGTGAAAGAGAGAGCAAAAGAGAGAGATTCTGCAAGGAATATCAAATATAGGGAGCCAGGCTTTTCACAGCGATACCTTGTGGGAACACAACAGACAATGAGCATAAATTGAAAAAAGAGGGGTTCAAGCTTAATATTAGAAGAAACTCTTCCACCATAATGACAGTCAACTATTGGAAAAGATTACCTGAAGAAGTTAGACAGGCTTCATTGCTGGATGTTTTCAAGATTTGAATGGTCACAGATGACTCTCTTCTGAGCAGGACCTCCTGAGGTTCTTTCAGTATGAACTGTCATATGATCCTAAGATAACAGTCACTCACATTTCTAAGGCTTTATAGAGACATCTTTGAACTGGTGGGCTCTTACATTGAGGATAGTGGGGTCCATGCCCAGCAGAACTTTAGATACTTGGTAAAGTCTGAGTTTTATTTCCTTCTTGAACTATATGAAGATAGTGCACCTTCTTGCACTGTAACTCAGCACACTAGAAAATGAAATAGGTATCAGAATAGGAAATGTACTGCACCAGTGCAGCAGCCCTTGGCTGGATTTTCCCTGAGTTTCATTAAAGTCAAAGACAGACATGCCAACAGCCAGGCTGAGCTGGGTGCAGAAGTAAGGAGATGCCAACACCACAGCTGTCCTGACATGAGGTAAGCAGTGATAATATATCTAGGTATTCATTTATACATGAATCACATGTATAAATGTGCTTTAAACCTCACGGATAAAGTGAAGTTGAACAAAACTGATTTGGTATAATGAAAAACAAGTTCAGTGAATATGCTACAGAGTACTCCCGCATCATGCTCCAGTTCAGTAGCCCTCAGCAGGAATCTTGTCAGTGCACAGAAATGGGCCAGTAAAAACCTGGACTGAGCACAAAACCTGGACTGAGCACAAAACACGACATATAGGAAAAATTTACAGTGTCCTTTATAAGGTCGTGGCCATTTTTTCTGTTTTCCCAGGCTATAGTAACCAAATATTCTCACATGTCACTGTTACCCTCATACTGAATAACTTACCTCATCCTTGCTCATAGAACATTCCTCTCTACACTGCTGCTGCGTTAAACACATGCACACACATCTACTACAAAATACTCCACTGAGACCCCCATCAGTCCAAAAGCACTCATGCCACAATTGCCTTTGAAGGAAGCAAAGGTTACCCAGGCTAAGCAGCAGCTGCTCTTGATGCACACAAGCAGCAGGGGCTGTCACTGGAACAGAAAGACAGCGAACAATTGGGTCAGCACATGAAAGTGGACTGTCTGCTGTATGTGACCACAACACAGTTCCAAACAGCTCTGAGAAACACTTCAATGGGAACATAGCATAGCTTCCCATCCATAGCTTTCTATCCTGCTAACAGGACTTGGCTTAAGGTTGGGAAGGCTTGTTAAGGCTTTTCACTGCTGTCCCACTTGTAGATTACGGCTCAAGATAAAATCTCATTATACCAAAGTCTAACAGCTTAAAACATCAGGTATTTGTACAGCACCTTATTTATTCTCTGTAACAGACCCAAGGTGCAAGCAAAAGACAAACTATTAGAAATATGCAATAATCCAAAAACTAAAAAGGTGATCAGTTAAAACAATTAGTCCTTCAATTTAAAGACTTCTTCAGCTATACTCTGCTTCGAATGTGGATCACAGGCCTCTTAAGATGAAGAGGTAATTTTTGTAACTTTGTATTTCTTGACTTCTGCTAAAACAAAACAAACCGATGCAGCAGAGATTTTACAAACACAACTAATTTCAAATGTTTAACATGTATATGCAGCCAGAACAGCAAATGCAACACTATCTCCTGTCCTTGGTCAATTTTGTAACTTTAGTTTCCACCAATTACTTTTCTATTTATTTTTCCAGCGAGTCTGAGAACATAGACCCAGTTAACAGAAGCAACTCAGAGATACACACTCTTGCCAAATGTGACCTAATCCATATCAGCCTTAGGTACAAGGTTTGAGTTAAAGCAGATTTGTGCTCTCCATTTTCTTTCATTTGACTTGATCAGTTCGATTTGATCTTTGTCTATTTTTAAAAAGATAGGTTTCACTTAGATCAGAAAACTAACCTTTCCCTGAGAGGCAGAACCATCTGAATTGAGGGCATGCAAGGAAATATCGATGGGGAAAAGGCAGCACTGTGACAAAGTACTCAGTTGTATCTCAGAAAAAAAAAAAAAAAAAAGAGGGAGAGGCTGAAGAAAAGGAGAGTCTCAAAAATGTTTCATACCAGAGGGAAGTGGAAGAGAGTAGCTGGAGAATAAGGCATAAACTATTTTCTTTCCTGCCATTATGTTATTAGCTGACAGTGACAGAAAGAGAGGGGAAATGGGTCAACCATGCTAGACAAACAGAAACTCCACATTGCTATCTCTGTCCCAAAGAAAAGAGGATGGACTTTTAGAAACATAGCATGAAATGCACTCAAAGTACAAGCAGGTCTCTTATGCTTTCTATCATACAGTCTGCCCTGAAATGTCAAGAGATCCGAACATGACTATCTAGCTCTGTCATTAGGAAAGAGAATATACTTACAGATCAATGGGAGCCATTCCCTGATTTATGAATCTCATATCCTTCCTAATTCTTCTCATAAAAATAATGAATCCATATGGTGTCCAAGTGTTACATTCTGTATTTGATTTAGGTTAAAGAAAAATAAAACAAACAGAACCAGACCCAAGATGTTTCTATGCAATTGAACAATTGAAGAGTTACCCACTGACTCCTTAGCTGAACTTCAGGAATGCAGAGTGTCCTTTATAATTCAAGTGCATTAAATCAGATGTAAAGAACTTCCCATTTAGAAGATGACATAGAAACAATAGGCTTTTATTAAAAGATTCTCAAAAAAATCATGTGTGGAATTGCAGACCTGCTCTATCTGCACTTTTTTAGTGATGTATACCCTAAGCAAGGTCACTGGTCCCTGCTCTGTAAAGGCTTTGCTACCATTTTAAATTGTCTTTTTTCTAACCACAGCTCAGAGTTCTGGGTAAAGAGCCTGATGTCAGTAAAGTAAACCTGCAAAAGCCAGCAGCAGGGAAAGGCAACTTTTCCAATAGCACTCAGCATCACCGCAGAAATCTGTAAAAAAAAGTGGGGGGAAAAAAAAGCAGGCAAGGGCAGCCAGGCCAAGAAATTAAAATACAGACACACACACACACACACACACAGAGTTTCATAAATATGAAGTGATAGAGGCAAAAAGATAGAAAAGAAAAAATTAGTGAGGGAACAAGGCAGATGAAATTAAAATGTGATGGTCTATCGCAGTTTGGGGAAAATGACTCAGCATTCTGCAGGCCTAACATCCAGAGCCTGCAAATTTTTTTCAACCTCTCAAGATATCGATTAGGTTAGAAATCACAAATACAGGAACTGTATAGCAGGGTAAATTGCTCTCTCACAACTGCATCAGAAACATCTGCACGGAAGGAAACACTGAGGAGGGCACAGTCATCTTTAACAAACAGCAGGGCTGAAGCTGTCGCTAGAAGAAAGAGAGTCATTGTCAGCATGACTGCTGGCTGAGCACAGAAAGAAAAAGAAAGAGAAAAGTGTAATAAGAAAAATTGTCACAAGCTGACCTTCAGACAACAACACAATAGGAGTCAGAATATGGAGTATGGCTATTGACTAGTAATTCACTGGACAGCAGCTACACAGAAAGACAGGAAATTAATATGCAGTGAGGGTTTTGTTTGGTTGGGGGGGCGAGGTGGGCAGTGGTTGTTTTTTTAATTTCATACTATTACTTTGAAGATAGATTATTATCCTCTCTAAGAGGTGTGAAGCCAGTTGCAAATACAGTGATGCTCTGCCCCCACAGTAAAGAGTAGCTGTCAGTTCGTTGCTGAGCTGAAGCTCGGGCTCTCTGCTCTCCAGAGAATGCCTCATATGATGGGTTTGCTGCCCATAATGGGTACAGTCTACTGCCCAGACATCACTATATGGAAAAAATCACTAACACTTTTTAAGGTCAATGAAAAGAAACAACTAACATTGTTATAGCCAACAGCCAACAACTATGCAAAATTTTGCTGACAGATCCGCAATGCTGATATCTAAACCAATCACCAATAGCTGTGTTTGAATAAGAACCACCTTAAAGCATATGTACTGCTTATGCTTTCTTCAGTGAAAGCTTAATGGGCTTTGCTGATGGGATCTGTGATAAATCGATCCACTCAAGGCACCATCTGCAGCCTCCAGTCAAAAAGACAGTGTCCTGGCCAGCCTGGAAGTTGGCATGCTGCCTACTGCTATGTGAACCATGGCAAAATTACAGATGGGGCATAAATAAAATGAACAAACCTGAACACATTACACAAACACCTCAGTAAAAATGTACAGCTCTCTCTGTGTTAGTAAAATGCTGCTAGTGCATATTTTGGTTTTGGAGACAGTCTCCATCTGTAGTACAGCCCTCAAGAATGCACGCTCCACCCAAAAACATCACATGAATTTCACAAACTTCTTACTGATTTCACTATCAGATTTGGCAAAGGCATAGCAACATACAAGTGTTGAGAAAATTCAGGTTAACACAGAATTTGGTTCACCCAAAGATGTTCCTCATCTTCAAAGTACACGGGTATGTGAGAATTCTATCTTGTTTTTTATGTTTTGTTTCCCTCTTTGTGATCTCCAACCAAAAATCTGACACCGGGTCAAGTTTCAGCTGAACAATTTTCTAGCAACAGTTTTACTTGGGGTATATAACCCTTATCCAAGAGTTTTCAAGGTCCAAGTGCATCTCCTGGCCAGTAGATCACTAATGGTACAGTAAGTTGCATCAGTGTACTAAAACAGGGGTGGATAGGTAAGTTATAAGGTGACAAAAATCAGACTTTCCTCCAGAAAAGGAAATAACAGACTGCAATCAGTTTGTCACAATCAGCATGGAATTTAAACTAGCAATCTCATTTCAGTAACCAACAAGGCTACCTCTACACACCAATGAAGAAAGACAGGCACCTCTAAATGGTGACCCACTGCATTCTGTAAGAGCTGAGATACTACTCTGTATAAAAGATAGATTCAGCAGAAAAAAAAAGCCAGAACCCACCACCACTCCCTCCATGGAACCTTTTGGAAGGCAGTGGCTGACACCAGTCAATGGATACCACTCAGCTTTTTGAGAACTTCCCAGCAGATAACACTATTTATCGAGAATCCTATTTAATGCCAAAACACTGCAAAGTACTATTCAGTTTCCTCTTCCACTGTCATCAGGCCATCATTTATCCTATCCAGTCTCTCTGCACATACATTTTCCCTCTTAGAAGCCTTGAACTGAGAGCATGGAGGCTTAGTTAATGAGATAATCTTCATAACCATTAAGAGAAGAGTAAGTAACTATACTGCAGAAAGAAACCTGGAACTATTCTCACCCTGAGTTTCACTAAATGGCTGGAGATAATGAAAAGTATAGTTGAGAAAGAATAGGCCAGCATTTCCCCATGCATATAGATTATTGAAATACAGCAGATAGAGTTTCCCCCAGCCTCGGCCTACTCAAGATTTCTCTATTCCTAGGCACTAATGATATTTTTATTTCACTTGTGAAAAATATACTAAATACTAAAAAATATTTATGTCTCCAGTTCACTCAGTAATTTTTGTTCAAGTGTGATAGTGAACTTTAGAGCATTGCTGTTAAATGGTAATTTAAAAATACATTGAGAAATGAGAATTTTCCTTTTATAGCCGTTGACAGTCTAGCTGCAGAGTTATAACACACAGAGTAAGTGAAAATATTACTGTTATTAGGAGCCATGATATTTTAAAATTGACTAATCTTGATTATATAAAATGCTAATGTGTTCTACAAACTTTTCACAACAAAGATGCCTCAAATCAAGAAGGCCCAAAACAGTACCAAATGGAGCACACCTTCCCAGAAACAACTATTAGGCAACTACAAAAAGGCACCGGATTTCGATTCATGGGGCTTAGTGCAACAATCACCTCAGAGCTCATGTATTATTAATACAAATACTTGCAAGGTGGTATTAAACTGAGTTTGTTAGCTCAGATTTCTACATCAGGGAGGAAAAACAGACAAGGTTCTTGCTGCAACAAACTACTCCTGACCTTCAGCAGAAACAGGAGGAGGAGTTCAGGTCGACAGCAATCGGTACGAGCAGGCCTGGGAAGCCCAACAGTTACTGAACCTGAATGAGATATTAATGAGTCCTGACACTCCTTCCCAGGAAATCATCACTGGATCTTATCACCTATGCTTGCTTTTTAGCAAAGAATGCTGCTGCACAATATTATTTTGGCTTCAAATTGAACGCAATACAGTATATGTTGCCTGATTTGGAAAAATCTATACCACTTTCTACGCTTGGGAAAATGACAGTCTTTATCACAAGAAAGCCAAGGCCTAGTGTACATGTAACATATTTGTTTCCTCTCTTGTATGAAAGATCTCTGGTTTAAGAAAATAAAAATTTTAGAAGTCGCTGTTTATCCAGATGCTTTTTATAAATCAAAATACTAATCAATGTTTTATCTTTTGTCACATTTCTGGGAAAAGTTTTCTAAATATTTATTTTTTTTATACCAAATATAAGTGACTATAAAGCTATTCTTAAAAAAATGAGAACTGCAAAGAAACTTTTCGGGGCAATGACTGCTTCCTTTACAGAAAGTAGGGAGGCCTTATCATGCATTTCATGCAGTCTTGTACAGTTTTTTGAACCACTTCAGTTAATTTCCATGTGCTTTTCTCTGAAAAACCCTTTTTCTGTTGAGGACAAGTCCGATAAAATGAGAAACAGGGGCAGAACAATTTCTCTTACATTCCTAGAGCCAGATCATACAGAAGTGAACCAATTTTTCTTAATAGTATTTTACTCTTATTCCAATATGCAGAATAGCCATGAAGTCTCAGCTGCTGAGGTATTGAAAAGTCTTATTGTAACATGCTTGAAATTTAAAACTTGAAATTTAAAACTAACTGAAATTCATCTATTTGTAGGTTCATGTTCACCACACACTGTATTATAAAGCTTTCACACTGGCAAAATTTCTGGTTTAGCATCAGATTATTTGATAGTCATTTCAATTTCATTTTCATGGCTTAAGTCTAGAATTTTTTAATTGGTTTCTCCAGTTGAAAATGCATTACTATATCCACAGAATTTCTCTAGTTCTTTCTATTTTTCACACCCACGTTCCAGCTGTGGTAGTATTTTTCTAATCTGTTTTTGAGAAAATCTTATGAGAGTGCCATCTAGAATGGCAGAACATTTTCCTAAAGATTTTGAATCACCATCAACAAGCAATCAAATCATCATTGATGAACTTCTGGTCACCTAGAGTTTGTGACATCTCATTTGGCTTTCAGAACCATCACCTAGGCTGTTGGGATTTTTTTCTTTACCCTCTAAACACACTACTGAAGCTCCATTCAGGATCTTCTCCCCAGGCAGCAGCCACTTCCCTGTGGCAAATTCAATCTCGTGGCAACCGCCATCTTTGGCCCTTTTTCCTCTCTCTCTCTACACAATTTACACAAGCAAATTTCCATTCTGCCCAAAGCTTCCAGTTCTGACTTTGATGTCATGATCTAATCTGCCAGGGAGTGGTAGGAGGGTCCTAAACCAAAGATGTCTTTTGAAAGACAAGGGGGGAAAAAACACTGTTCTGGTACTAACAGCACAGTAAGAAGGCAAATTTTAAAAAGAAGAAAGTACAAGACCTTCTGCTCAATAAATTACAGCATATGACCTATTTTTCATGCTCTTAATACCAGGCTATCTCAATGCTTTGGAAGGCGAAGAAGCTGATGGCAGAAAAAGAAGAGCTGGCATAAAATCTATACTTGCAAGGCATTATTTGGGCCCAAGCTAATGAAAAGCTCATTTTAAGTGTGTGAGTGAGAAGCCAGTCAAGGTGTTTGTTGCTGTGTGCATATGTGGCCTTCCAGGGAATTAGCAAAAGTACACTTTTGAAAGGAGCATGGAGCAGGATGCTCAGCTAGCATAATTCCTCCTGTAAACAGGCTGTTTCTCAACCACAAATTTCTCTCCAATATCCCTTGAATTCAGTCTTCCTCTGGAGGGGGTGGGGGAAGATAGGCAGGCAGGCAGGCAGAAGGAAGATTTCTCCTTTCATGTCAGGTTATCTGTAGTGCAGTAAAATATAAAATATATGTCTGAAAATTTGAAAGTTGCAAGAGAGAGAGATCATTAAAAATACTGTCTACACAGTATTTTTAATTCTTAGTAAAGCAGAGTTTCTTTTCAAAAGGATTATAGTGTAAATCTGACTTTGATAAGCAGTATAGCTGCTGACTATAGACAACATCCTGAAAAAGGGGCTTTGAAGAAAGCTCAGGATACTGCCTGGTTCATCTTTTGCTTCAGAACAACCATTCAGCCTGTTTCTGACAAACAACTCTTCTTCAAATCCTCCAGTCATTGAGGCTCCATGGCATCCCCCACCGGCATACCCTGACAACTACCCCTTGTGCAGCTGTAGCAAGAGTGGGATGAGAGGGCATTCCTTAAATCGTGAGGACTAAAGGATGGAATGAAAATTCTGAGGTCATCCTTCTGCACCCAAGCACTGAGTCCCTAACTGAGCCCTTCTCGGCTGGGACCTGAATAGCAGGATACAGTGTCTAAGAGATGACAGGAGAAAGAGGTCAGAATGAATGGCACCTTGAGCTCCAGCTCCAGGAAAGGTCTGAAGGGGTGGGAGAGAAGATCAAGTTATGGGATATGGCAATCACACGGCTGAGAGCAGGATGCTGACATTGCCACAGTCTCTGCAGTCCAGGTTCTCAGTATTGTAAGACTTTGCAGCCAGCGGGAGAGTAAGGAGAAAAATGCAGGGGGTATCCTCTGTACCAAACTGCACTGAAATTCTGCTGCATAGGGGGTTTCTGGGCTTCTGAAGACATATTCTGAGATTAAATACTATTGCCATGCTCAAAAATGCTCATTTCCCACAAGACTTTAGGCTATAGAACAATAGCTTATGATGCCCCAAATCATTGCTACTTCTAAACTCAAAAACTGAAGGAGTAAAAGCTGGCCATGAGAATCAATACACACAGTCAGTACCTCAAACAGCAAGGATAACCTTCAGTACAATGTAATGCTCTATAATGCAACAGATACTAAATGGGGCATTAAATCCAGACATCAGTTTAACTCTTCCAAGCACTTCATGATAATGTTTAATTTTATTTTCCTGCTCTGCTATTCAAAGTGCTGGACTAGTATTACATTAGTGTTTGTGGAGATCATCTACTAAATACAACTATGGAAGGACCTAAAAAGTATTTAGTGGCTTCCTTTCAGAACTGCTATAACAGTCCCTTAGAAGAGCAAAAGGTAAAAATTCCACAGTTCCAGAATGTTATACCTTTGGAATGGGTCACAGCTTACTTGCTCCCTGAGTTTCTTCCCAAGTTCCATCAAAGCACAACAGTACTTTCTCTAAAAGAAACTCTTTTGTTCTGTGTCCATTTTACAATACCGTGCCATGAAGATGGCATCTTCCCAGTGGGATATTTTGCTATCATTAGTTTAAAAACAAAAAGCTTGACATTACAATTTTAAACTTTCCATAGGCTCAAACTACTTTGAGAATTTAATACAGTATCTAGACATATGCAAAATTACAAAAATTTGAATTTAAAAAAAATCAGTATTCTGGGTTGACCTATCTGTCCACTCTCAGTAATTTTAATCAATTTCATCAGTCTTTCCGGTTAACAAAAGACAAAATTGCATTTTGCCATCAAAAGCAAGTATTATGAATAATTTCTTTAGTTTTTTTTTAAATAAAGAAAAATTTAGGTAGGCTTTTATTCAAGACTTATTAGCTAGTATTATTTTCATATAGGAAACAACAGTGTCTGGGCAGCTGACAGGATCCTAGCCTTAGGAATCCAGTACTTATAGCTCACTGTGGTGCACTGTATTACAGTTGAATTCTGATACCAGAGACTACAGCAGCATTGAAAACCAAATTATGCTTTCAGGATTTTAAGACTGAAGTTTCCTATATCCTGAACATATGCACTCTGAGAATTTATGTTAAACAAAATCATCTCCAAGATTACTGCTGATGGGATCTTCCAAAAGATCTGAGCACTCCCGGGGTTTCTCATAGCAATGGTGTGACTCCATGTCACATTTCTAGGAGTCTTCTGACTTCGCAGGAAGAATTGTGGTTTCGCTGTGTCTCAAATCTGCAGCACAACAGGGCAGTTGTGTAGCACAAGGATATTCCCCTTACTCCACAAAAAATATTTCATTATTATGAAATGTACCACCCAAGTGGATTTCATTGGTCCTGACCTTTTAAAATACACATCAATCTTCCAAGCAGCATTATAAATAGCTTCCAAGTAAAACTACCTTGGTCTAACAGGCAGCTTCCACCTTAAGAAACTGAAAAAAACTCCATTTTGCACATACAATGCACTTCTACCAACACTTTTCACAAATACTTCAAAAGCTTTGTGCAGGGAGTAGGAGATTTGAAATTCTGTTCCAGAAAATATTAAATCAATTCTGCTCCTTACTTAAATTTAACTGGCAATGCTAACTGCACCCTTTTTGTAAGGCACTAAAAATTAACTTTCACAACTCATAAAAACCTGAGATATTTATGAAAACAAAAATCTGTACATCTTTATCCTATTTTGCTACTGTTTTAAGTTATGCATTATCAGTATTATACTATCATATCTGCAGTAACCAAGTCCCTTTATAATACAAATTACCTCCACTTTTTCTTAAGTTTGATTCACCAAATTAGATAAATGAATGCAACATATACAAGAATAATCCATTTTAATTGAAAAGTTTGTTCTAGCTTAACTAAATAATAACAAAACCTAATAAAAGTAACTCAATATTGGAACAATAGTAGAGGGTACTGTAGTTCAGAGATATCTACCAACTCCATCACCACTACCTCTCTTACAATACATAAAAAATAATAGAAAAATAATTTAGTAATCTCTCTAAACTTGAAGTACACATTATGCAATAGCTGAAGCTTCAAACTTCCAAAAAAAGACAACAGGTTGTGCGATTTAATATTTTATCCAACAAGAGACTATCCCGTATTTAGACAGGAAATGTGCCACTTCTTCCAAGTTTCCTCCCCTCATTCTGCAGTTAAAATGAGTTTCCCCTAAGCACCCACCAGACATTTTATCACAGATTTCAATCACAATTTATATTTCTCATGCAAAAATTATTTGCATTATCTGCGTACAAGAATATTATGTCAAAGGGCAAACAAACATCCCCCATTGCATCATACTCTTCTCTGCAAAGTGCTACTCTGTAGGTGGATCAGCACTAATATACCCAGAAGAGTGCTGCAGCAATGGCTAAAATAAATATTTGTTTGGACTATATGCCTTGTATTCACTACAAACTTCTACAGTAAAAATCTTTTCTACTCTTTATCAATCCACTGCTAACCTCAATGCAACTATCCTTCCTGGATTACCTCTTTAGTCACATATCCATTTATCTTGCATTTACTGGCCATAATAGCTGCCCGTAATAACCTTAAGTGTACAGAGGGATCCTGTTGCTGTAGAGGCAACAGAAATTTGTGGGCACTGCAATGAAAATGCATTACCAGACCTAAATTTAGAGAAGTCAGGCAAAGCTTCACCATCTCAGCCCTTTGCAATACATCACATTGTTACTGAACCAAACCTGGGCAGTAATTAAGCCCCTCTGATTCAGCCGCCTCACATTCTTAACTGTTCTTTAGTAAGCAGCCTTTTCTAACTCCAAAACTTAAAAGCCAGAACCAAAGCTAATGATTAACATGCTGATTAAATGAATGCTTAACACCACCAAGTTACCGTGTGCTGCAATGTTTTTTCTTTTCTTTCAACAACTGTATCAAGAATATTTATTCTTCCGTTGAATAACATTCACTAAGCACTTCATCAAACAAAGCCAACAACATTACAGCCCATTAATTTTTCACTTTGGTCTAACGCCAAAACCAGTTAAAATACCTCACTATCTTTCATCCTGCAAATAATCACGTTAATATGAATTTCCCTTCCCCCAACCCAAACAGTACCACATGCATACTTCGCACTGCTCCTTGGTCAAATCTGTTACAAAAGACACACCACCACTCTCCCCAAAACGAGAATAAATTTGCCAAAGAAACTCCCTTGAAATCTCAGAAATGAGGTCACAACACGTCCTATTATAGTCTGAATTTTACCAAGGCCTTCGTCAGCAACTAAGGAAAAGAACAAACAGATATTTTAGAAGACAGTTTTGAGATGAAGTTTTTTAGTGTAAAAGTCAAACCAAAGGAAAATTTTCAATGGAAAAAGTTCAATAGAAAAGTAGCATTGAAATGTGACCAAAAACAAGTACAGGACAACTGACATTTGGGGTTCTGAAGACACAACTTCGTAAGTTAATAATGCATGCAGATACCCTGATGAGAGGCAGTTAATTCAGGACTTTGCTGTATTATATGCTTTTATCCAGGTAAGCTTTTACCTATTCTCTCCCTCTTCTTCTTATGTGCCTTTCTGGGAATTTCATACAAACCATTGGCTTGACTTAACTCTTGCAATAAATCTGGTTGAAACCAAATAAAAACTTAAAAATTGCTGAGGAATGACCAGACACACAGTACATGCTCAGCATCAGGAGGAAAGCAGACTGGCATCACATTTGCCTGAACAAAGGGAAGGCAACAGTACAATTAAAAAGTCAAAAAAAGCATCAGTCATCTTACCAAACACAGCGTTCTCACGTCAGAACATTCTATATATTTGCAGTCCAGAGTAATCTCAAAGTCAGTCCTTTAAATTAGTTGACCTGTTTCCTAGTGCCCCCCAAATGTTTTGCAAAAGAATCTCCTCAATGCCCAACACCAAAGTCTTTACTGTCATGATTTAAAGTTCTGCTAACGACTTCTGTGGTTTAAAGATTTATTTTCAGATTCTCTTTAATCCCTTAAATTCAGGAGTTGCTTTCCACACAAAACAAAAAGCTTTTTATGATTCACAATGAAACCTGGAACAACATACAGGAACAAGAGACCATCCCATATTTACAGGAAGGGCTCAGACCTTTCAACACTTGTTACAGGCCAAGAAATGCAGTTTTCCTAAAATCCTGCCTGCAGAAGTCTTTGCAATTTATGGAAAAGTCCTTCACCGTAACTGTCAGTATTCTGCTTTCTGCACAAACACATCTGATGAGGAAGTTCTCCTAAGCAGGTCTTGTTGCTGCTTTCAGAGGACAGCTCGAGGAGAAAATCACTATATTTACTACTATGTCAATGCAAAACAAATAGAGCTATAACTTCCTATTTTAGACATCTTTCAGCACTTACAAAGAAAATTAGATTTTAAAATATCTGCTATTACATATAAAAATATTTTATACACAATTATGTATATTTACGACAGTTTTAGCATAAATCAAACAGATCAAAAAAATACTGGAATAACTTGCCAAATAGTCAAGAATGTAAGTGGTGGCTTCATCTATACATCTTGCTCGTGGGATATGTTTCATTACATAACAGGTTTAAATGGAAATTATGGTAAACTGTTCACTTTGGTGCTCAAAAAAATAGATTCAACAAACTACAGCTTTCAATGTTTCTTTTTCTTATAATCCAAACACTCTCCTCTCTCATAGCTGGATATTAATTTTTTCCCAGACAGCTAATACACTAACTATTCTTTCCCTAGGAGTTGCTCTGGAGGGGAAAGAAATTATTTTTGTAGCTCTTTGACAAGATAGTTGATTGTTGTGGCATGTTTACTCCCAACATGAACTCCAAAATGTCATATTGTGCCTCATTCAGCCTTGCTTGTTTAAAACCATGCCAACATAACAACTTGTATGCTTTCAGCAAACAGTTGTATTTCTCATGGCATCACTGCATGTGCACAAACAACAATATTCTGCTTTTAAGATGTTAACATGATTCAGTTCTGCTTTGATTAATACATGTTTGATTACACGTCAACAAGTTACATTAAAGTGACAGGACTTAGAGATTTAGAGACACATTGTTCTGTGTTTAAGATTACATATTTTTACACTTTAAAATAAAATTTCTTAACCCGATGTGCAAGAAACACTCTTAGTAACAAAAAAAAGTTTTGAGCCATTTCTGAAAATACAGAAATTTATTTATCTCAATTTAAAAGGATGGGGGAGGAGGAAATCATAAATCTCACTTCTGCAGTGATGTCCCCTAGTGGTTTTTGTTCTGTAAGATGCAAAAAACACCCTTGAGCATACATGGAAGGGAGTCATGCCCAGCACACATGCAGAGGCAACCAAGAACAGGGAGACAAAAAGCACTCCCCCTGTCTACTTCCTATGGTCTCAAAACAAATGTCACTTTTTCATTACAGTCTTTCTGAATATCATTGATTAAAGCACAAAAACAAAGAATTTTAAATTAGCCACTATGGAAATGAGCCAGACATGAGTGATTTTCCATTAGCTATATTTGGAGGTCTGTCAAAGATCACTGCAAACTCATCACAGGTATTTTTAGTATCCAGAACAAATCCCCAAAGCTAAAAAATAAAAATATATTGAATTATTTCACTGTTGTTGCAAATATATGGAATTATGTTTCCTCTCTGAACTCGCCATGTAAAATACGTAAATAATTCAATATTTAAGGTTTTTTGGGTTTGCATAGCTGAGATAAGCAGCTGTGACTTTTTCTCAAGGGAAGGGTGGTTCCTTCCCAGCAAAACAATCCAGGTCATCTGTCACTATAATGGCATCAACTCCATGAAGCAGTAATTTATTTTTAAAGACTTACTTTTTTAAATTCACTGTACTCTACTTGAAAACTCTAGAAAAAAAATCAGAATTTATTTTTGTGAAAGGCAGATTATACAACTCTCTCATATCTCTAGTTCTGCTTCTGACCCTTCTAGCTAGCCTTATATTTCAGTGACATGCCAGCCGTTGATAGCAATATCAAAGGATTCAGCAATTTTGGGATCTTGAAATAATTCAGTAATGAATCAGACTTTTTCTTTCATTCTGCTATTCCTCTTTTTCCCTTCTGCCTTTTCTCTGCAGCTTTCATACCCACCACAAAGAGCTGTGCCCCTGCAGCCTGGCACAAATGTGCATCAGCTCATGGCAGGCTGTCCTCCTGCCCAGCCACCCACTGGCTCCATCCCTCCCTGCTGGAGGACCTCTGCCACTCAGAAGACAACGTGTCTTTTTCATGCTGCAAAAGACATGAAATGCAGCTCTGAGGATCAGCTTCAAGGTAGCACTCAATTGCAAGCAGAGTGCCATTGATTTCAAACACGGTTGTGCTGCTGCTGCTGCTTCCCATATTTCAGCACCTGGACTGTGTAATTCTATCTGCATCTCTGAAAGGAGCAGCCAGAAAGACCAACCAGACCAGTAATTGTCAATTCTACAATCACATGCCACTGGTTTTATGTGAATATGGTTTGGCATTAGGATACAGAGACCCAAAACTTTTCCTGCAACTATTTAGCTCTTATCTGACAGCAGACTTAAGAGATAGGGTAGGTGTTAAGTCACTGGCTATCAACCATGAGTCACTCTGCTTGCACACAGAGCAAATATGCCTTAATGTAAGCAGTTAAGAGACTGTTCAGCTCTAGTTACAGTCCATGTGAAAAAGATGAGAAGAAAGGGACAGAAGAGGTGCATTAAAACTATAATAATTATGTCTTCCAACTTGAATCTCACACACAGCATGGTGCAATGCTCAGGGAAGGGCTAAAATTGCTTTACATCCCTTCACAAGCAAAACCATGCCTGTTGGGTTTGGATGAAAGATGTATGGCTTATGGTCTTTGACTAGATATTACCTGTGACTTTGTTTCATAAAATTCCTAGCAACATGATTTTCTTTTTGCATTATTACTGCATAACTCTGGCATACATATATTTAATTCTACAGAAATTACCTAATAGGCTATTCTTTTCCACTAACCCTGCTCCAGTGTAACTATAGCTGTCTACCATATTTATTTTACCTAGGTCTACTGCAGGGTTAATTACCTTGGGCAGATCTTTGTGCTAACACAGCAGTATTGCTTTTACTACTTGAACAAGCTTGTTTAGGGCCTCTTGAGTGCCTCTCTGCACTGTGCCTCAGGGACGTATTCTGAGAGCTGTATTCTTATAAGCACCTTGAATTTGTGCACCAGCTCCCAAGATGAGAGCTGGATGCCTATATTCATCTTCTAGGCACTTTTATAACACTTGCTCTCAGCTTTGTTTTACACAAAATAATAATTATAATAGTTCTTACGTCAGTAGGATGCAAAATCCTTAAACAGCTGATGAGGAATTACAGTGAGGAAAGCTCTGGAAAAGATCAGGCACAACCACTGAATCCCACAAGCAAGTGTAAACTGGGATCAAGTTCTCAAAAATTTCATACACACTCCCAATTCCATATGAGTAATATAGGGTTGGTGCTGGAAAAGAATATAAAGGAAGCCAGATGCTGGATTTAACAAGTTATTAAACAATTAAAAAAAAATCCATTCAGAACAGTTTAACATAAAGACAGAACTTTAACTGAGGAGGTACCATATCACAGAGTGCTGCAAACTAGGAATATATGACAAAAATCTTCAGTCTTTGTCATATTCCGGCATCCTTTCCTCAGTCTTTCCTAGGGCTACTGTTACAAATAGGATATGCACTACATGGAGTCTGCTTGACCCCATACAGCTGTTTCTATGATCTTTACTCAACATTTTAGTACAGGCTACCAGGGAAAGAGGAGGCCCAGGTAACAGCACAGCCCCTCTTTACTCCCTGCAAGACTGTAATGCTCAACTTTTAAAGCAGAGCTTGGTGAAATACGGGAGCTGAAAAACAGGGCTTTGGAGGCATTCCTCCCATTTTTAAGTATATCCATGTGGAAAGGATACACAATATGAATAGTCTTTATAAGGTGACAGATAAACAGAAGAAAATACAGCTGGGACCTACACGCAGTCTCTACTTCATTAACAGACAGCTAAGAGATCTGGTGTGGTTTAATACCTCAGCCTTGGATACAGGTTGTTGTTTCAATATTGTCTTTAGTTTCTATAAATTTTTTATGTAAGTAAAAGAGATATTTTCACAAACTGTTTCTCACGTACGTCCTTGAGTTTATCTCGCTTAACTAACTCCTTTGGCACACAGCAGTTTGAATCCTGTTCAGGTTCCTTTCCGGAAAAAGCACAATAGGTAATCTTCTATCAGACAGAAAGGAGCATAAATCTTTCACTGTTATGCAAAGCCAAATAGGGAAACAATTGTTTTCCCTAGTATGAGACAAAGTAATATTGTACACAATACATATAGGGGCAGAGTCCCAGCTGGTTTGAGTTTGCTTGTTTACAATAACAGCAGTAGAACAGTGTCAATTGAGACACACACAACGTGCCACCAAGAGTTTCCAGCAGAGGCTGCACGAAGAAACACCAGCAGTGCTTTTCTCTCCCCCGCCTTACAATTTTAAGTCAACAAATCAAAGCAATTATTTGCAACTCTAAAGCCAGCTACAATTTGCACCTTTTGCAAAATGATGTCTCTCTTGAATTGTGTAATTTCCTTCTAACTCCCACTACCACTACAATTTTGCCTTCTGAAGCTTGTGAATAGAGCTCTAAAAGAAATGACAACTTCAATCAGTGGCTCAGCTTCTTTTAACCATCAAAATTCAACACTTCCTTCTTATTAACTGATGAAGTGAGACGTGTGGCTGCTCAAAGCAAACAGAACATGGTCTACAAAATCAGCATGGTTTTTTGGAACAGGAGTGTATCTAATTCCTAAAAGCAGAAAATAAGTCTGTGAACAAAATATTAGTATTATTATTATTGCTAAACAAAATGTCTCAACAGCTATTTCAGGGGTCACTCCTCAAAGATGCCAAGTACAATGAAGAGCCAAATGATGGGGTGTAATTCTAGCCCCTTTATCAGCGATATTGTGAGAGAGATGAAATGTGTCAAAAAGACCCTGAACCAGACAGCAGCTTAGAAAACAGGGCTGAAAAACTTAAAACGGCCACAAACAAAACTATACAACTCTAGCTTTAATAAACTCAAATCCAAAAGCCTTGCGCCATGACAAAAGAACAGCAAGCACAGAAGAGGTGATAGAGAGGCTAACTTCCACATTCAGACAGTCATTTTGGTTGTCATTGTGAACATGTACAAGGATCATAAGGATTCATTACTCACGGAAGAACGACATACCAGGGTCCAAGCACCAATACTAATGGCAGAGCTGTTCAAGAAATAATATTTCTCCTTTGGAAATTTAACCACATTTAACCACCCTACTCAAAGATATTTTGTGTAAGGTTTCCACAGTCTCCAACTAATAGCATGCTAGGGCACATGCCAGAGATTTACACCTGCCTATGTAAGTCACTAACAGTAACCCAGTGTAAGATACTGACAACTGAAACCGAAGATATAGAAGTGGACACTGATCTGTAGTGAAACAGAATTGACACAATAGACTGAAAATCATCCCACCTTAATTTAGACAAACACTTCTATATTTTCACTTGACACAGCAAAACAAATGAAAATTTCTGATAATTGCCTGGTATATGTATTTAGTACAATCAATTGTACTATTACAAATGTTAATGTCTCATCATTATAAACAAAAGTATTTATTGCTTGCTTTGTATTACAAAGAATATACCAACTAGATATATTTTAAAATTACATGTTACAAGTCAATTTAAATGACTATCATAGTTTAATGTATTCCAGCAGAAGTGTTCACTTTCTCATGCATACTGCTGCCGTGCCAAGCTTGTCATAAATAAGCAGCAACATTTATTCCATCTACTACACGTTAAATGGGCTGCAGGGAGTCAACACCAATTCAGTGTCCAACCTTCTCATCTTTTTGTAAGGCAACATTTGTATCTTATGCACTTTAAAATCAGCAACAGCAAGATAGGTTTCTCCTCTCTCAAAACTTTGATTTTAATTGCTTACCAGGCAAAGGGGTGATCTGAAGTCTAACAACTGCTGTTGCTGTTGGTCTGGTTATTTAGCAGTAAAAATTAAGCATCCCATATTAACGTCCTACTGCAAGAAAAATAAAGCCCTGCTTACTGTGATTAAGGAGAGTCATCAGTATTCGAAATACATTATCAAATTCTTTAAACAAGTCAGAAAAAGAGAGTTACACAGTGCTCCACTATTCATTAGTGGCATTGTATCATCAGTATCAATGCCAAGGATACTGGCTTCCATTTGATAGATCTGAAGAGAGTCACTGACTGATTTGTCCATCATTGTGTCCATCAAGGAAAGATTTGCTAATCAGCTTGAAACCAATCTGGTTTGACATTTGTCTGAGTCACTAGCTACAGACAAATCTGCACTCCTTACACCCGGGAAAGGCTTTGTAACCATCCCCATGAGCCTCTTGCAGAACAGCCAATATCTCTGGCTGCACAGGGCAGTTAACTTCAAGGCAGACTTCCAGCTTCACTTCCAGCTTAGGAAGCTTAAAACAATGCTGTCTGGCTCCTCCTAACTATCCTAACAGGCCTTCATGCTGTTACCATTTAAAAGTCCAGGGTATAGAGAGTCTCATGGCCAGCCTGGTAGCTTGGAATTACTTGGAAGTTACAAGTTCAAAGTCCTATCTTTCATCCCTCTGGGCATAGCTTTGCCACCCATGCCCAGAAGAGACAATGCAAACAACTCCATTCCCCTTGGCTCAGGAGCTCCACAGCAGCAAATCCCACCAGACAGCAGCTCAGCCAGGCTGAGAGCTCTTTGCTCCAGAGAAGCAATACACAATCAACCGAGTCAAAATCGAGCCACTGCATAACTGAAAGTGTTTCAGTGTTTGCATCTACTTTTGTCACTCCTTTGACTAAACACATGGTACAGGTCCTGAGCATCAGTATTTTGTCATTAAGCTTAAGAGGTGTCCTGTCAAAAAATTATTTGCACAGCTCTCCAATTAGCACAATGACAGAGAAGAGTTAGAAAGTGGACTGAATTCTAAACACTCCAGTTCAAGGAAGTATTTACTTTTCTTAAGTCTAAATTCCAAATTTGCACAGGAGATTTTTTTTATGCCACATGCCAACAAAATGCTCAATGCTGAAAAGATAAAAGCAGTTCTGTCTTGAAAAGTCTTGTGTGAAGAAAGACAATGAACTAGCATCTCTTTCTCTCACAGAAAAGGACACAAAAGAGTAACCTTGGTTTGTTGTCTTTCCAGTTCTCTATATAGTCTTCTTCCTCTTCAAGAAGTTCTCTTTCTTCTTTGGTAGGATGCTAATCCCAGTGAAATTGTTTAGAAGATCTCGTGGCAGACAGCAGAAGTCTGATCTGTTACTAATATCAAGGACGGCTGAACACATATGGACAATATAGGAAATTATGAAGGACCATCCCTACAAGACCAAAGAAACAGCAGAACAAAAGATTTAAGAGCAAACAAGAGCCAAGCTGCAGATATTTCCTCCTGTGTCATACAGAGCTTGCATAGAGTACTAAACATTTACACTAATGAAAAGCAGAGATACACAAAGAGAAAAGCAGCACAGTCTGATTAATGAGAAAAGACACTAATCATCATCAGACTACCACTTAAACACTACCTTTCCAAGATGAATGCAAATTCATGCATCACAAGCAAATACACTTGAATGTTTAGAAAGTTGGTAAGAGAAATGTTTTCAATTAAACAAACAGGAAAGACACGAGAATTTATAGCATGTAATAAATTCAGAACATTGAAAATACAGTTCATGAATACTGTTCCAATAGTAGGCCTTACATTTTACAAGTAAGTGTCAACACTTAAATACAAAAGCAAACCAACAGAAAACACAAACCTCATTGATTTTCTTGCAAAACTATCTATAGTTACTCTAAATCATTCCCATGCCCCCAACAAAAAATACTGCAATTCATCAAAACTGTAATAAGACTGTTAGCAGGACAATAATAGAGCATTTTTTAAAAATCAGAAACCTAGCAAAGCTGTGAGAATGGAAAAAACCCCCACACCTCTCTCATTACTGTATAAACACTTTTCTGACTATGTTATATCTTGGTAGCAGTCCTGAGAGATCCATCCAATACAGAATTGTAATCAAAAAGGAAAAGTGAATGTGTGGGGCTGCATTAATCCTTCTCTTTGTTACATACTGATGCTATTAATTTACGATTAGTTCTTAGATTAGAAACTTAAGATTTTATTTCAGAAAAACCATTGGGAATTAGAAGAAACTGCAGATGGAATTAATTGGATTTGGAGGAGGAAAAAGAACAATTCTGTCTACCTTGACAGCTCAAAGCAGTGCCATCATCTCAGTGTTTTCCATTATAACTGCTATATGTATGTGTATCTGATCAAGCCAAGCTACAGTAAGAGAAGGCAGGGTAATTAGAGCACATGATCTGCCTAAATGTTAGTCCTTTATAGTCAGTGTACTTCACTATAGCTGCTCTTGAAGTTGTTTGAAAAATTCTGTCCACCTGCTCACTCCACACAGAATCTCCACACACGGACACAATTCAGGAAGAACCAGAAGCAATATGGTAGTCCAGAAACCTGGTCAGCAGGTGGTGGTGTGTCCAACACATGCATTGAAAAACAGCTACTCCCTGCTAACACAGCCCATGCTTTCTGCAAGTAGGAAATAATTGAGAGGCACATGGAAAAGAACAGCAGGAAGGCCAAAAGGATCCCAATAAGATCAGATAACTTTTATCTGCAAATGCTTTGACTAAAGCATCTTCACATGTACTGAAGTTATCTGGACCACGATTCCACTTGAAACCAGGGCAGTAACTACAAGCCACATACTCAGCTGAAATTACAGATAATTTGAATAGGCCAAAAGTCTGGTTTCTTAATCAGCTTAGATCAATGCATGAACCTAACACGTTGCCATCGAAACATGGGATTCATCACACCTCTGCCCCACCACCCTGCTGTGCAAGCCCCACGTTTCAGCACTGCCAGTCATGTTGCCCACAAGCAGCAGTACCAATCCCAAAAAAAGGTGGAAGTGATGGAAGCAGAAGGGAGGACAGAATTGAGGCTTTCAATGGCAACACAGTCTGGGATCAACTTAAACCTATCACAAAGCAACACACAAAGCAACACCCAAACTAATGTCAGGATTACAAACAATTTGCTCAATGATTTCAGAACAACATATAGCTGAAAAGTCCAATTTCCTACAGCAAAAACTCTTCAAATCTGTGTAAGCATAGCAATTTTTATAAACTTAATAAGATTTATGAGAAACAAGACAGCTAATGCCTAAACAGTCTAAAGATGCAGATACTCTTAGAGAACTAATGTGAACAGATGCCTGCGGTCTGTGGTGTTTGACATTCACAAATGCTAATGTTGTCTCGATAGCCCATTACTACAGCTCAATTTCCTCACAATTACATGAGGAAAAACAGATTCTACATAGTTAAACAACAAAAGGTTTTGTTATTTACCTTTTAAACAAGAGTAGGGCAAATCAGAAGGCTGCTAGAACAGAGTTTGTTAATATGAGTTTCCCTCACTCAAATATAAATAATGGGAAAATCAGCCCCCAAAAAAATGTTCGCCTTCTCAGAACAGAGACATAAAAGAGGGGGCAACAAAGACAGCAGAATGGGAATTTCAAAATTTGTGGCATTGTGAAACAAACAAAAATGGCTACTTATGACTACAAAGAAAGTGTAATTTGATAACTACAAAAAGAATGTTTAAAATGGTATTAAAACGCTTCACACAATTTAGTTATCATTTACGTTCTTTTTAGAAGAATTCTAACCACAATTACCACAAACATATCATATAAAAGGGTTTTACTAGCTATATCTATGAAATAAGAAATCAGTAGTATTAGTATATTGGCAGGTATCCAAGATTCCCAATGTCAATCTCATTTCAATATTGTATTAAAATGCAATAATTATTCCATATTTGTATGCTTACAAGTAAAAGAAAAATAGTAAGTAAACTGCTTTTAAAACAGAAAAAAAAAATCTACCTGTTAGGTTTACCGCATGTAAAGTTATTTTCATTCCAAATCTAATAACTTTCTTCACTAAAACTGATGACTGCAAAAATTGTTTTTTCATTTCAATAAGAGTCAATTTCCAAAATATAATTTCCGAGCAAACTGAATGCAAATATTTTTATTTTAAAATAAAAATACCTTCTCAAGCTGTAATTTTCTTTGACACAAAGCATTATTAGACAGTGTCTTGCCTTAACTGCTGCATCACTAAGTACTGTGGAGAGATTTCATTTCATCTTTCCCTCTTCAGAGATACCTGACTTTTCATCAAGTATTTCAACATTCACTGAGCAAGAGACCAACGCAGTCAGAATGAGTCTATGTTCTAGACTTTATTTGGGAGGTAGGAAGAAGCAAGAAAGAAAAAACCACAGTGTTTAAGTACGGTATCCCAAATGTTCCTTTACTGGTACCTGTTCTGCACAAACAGTGAAATATGGTAGCTCAGCTTGCTTTGAAAAACAGATACCTGGGTTCCACAATCTTTGTCAGGATTGGAACTTGACAGGAGCATAAGGAACACCACACCAACTCTGTTCACCATCTACCTTCCATGACTATTTTCATTCTCTGACAGATAAAACTTCCAGATCTAATTCCTTTGGGTGAAGCAAGGGTGGACTTTTATTAGAAATTGCATCAAATCTTTCTCTTATTTAAAATTGTATGGGCATGTCTGTGCAGGAAAAACTGTGAATGCTGAGCCAAATTGAATTCAAGTGTGAGTTCTAAATGCATTAGTTAAAGACATATTAAAACCCCATGTGGACATTTTAGTTCATAATAAAGTGGCCTAGATTAATCTGATTTAATTAATATGTTACAAATTTACCCCCTTGTTAATTAAACTTCACTTTTCTGAGCAGGCCCATACAGTTGCTCTGCAAGAGGCTGTGAAACACAAGCTTTGTGAGCTCTCCTGTGTTAGGCACTGGGTTTCGTGCCAGCCAGAACCAGTCTGAGGGGACAGAACTGCGCCTGCATTTGGAGCACATAGCTGACAACAAGGGAGCTGGAAGTAGGAGGGAATCAAGAGAGTTTCCAGCTCAATGTGCAAGTCTTAACAAGACTCACATGAAGAATTCTGCTGTAGAATAACTGGTGTGATATGGTGCTAAGACACAGGAACAATTGTTAAGAACATGCAAAGCTATATTACCTGAATGTTCAAGCAAACTAATGTAAACAAGTATTGCTTTTATCTTACTCGCATTTTATACAAAGATAAAATATATGTTTTATGCAGTTTAATGCATGCAGTTTATCATGCATTTTTCTGCAATGTTTTTTTCTTATGTCTATTTGAATGTGCACAGGACCAATGAATTAAACTCAGGAACCACAACCAAACCAAGAATAACACTGCAATTAAAACTGAAATGTACATGCTAGTTCTAAGCCACGATAATCCTATTTTCTATTCCCAGGTTTTTAAAAGCACTGGTACTACTCATATCGAGCTCACACTGAGCAGATAAAAGGACACTGAGACAACACGCACACAAAAACTTATTTTATTTATTATTTACTTATTACTTTACAGCAGCATCTGTAGTATGGCAACATTAGTGTCTTAAAAATTACTGCACACTGTAAAGACAAGTGAGCTAAACTGGAGCCAAGTGCTAAGATGTTTAGGGGTTAACACTAGGATCTTTCTGTCCTCACTTTGCTCAACTGCGAGCAGCTCCTATCTGCAGTGACACTAATTCACTGCTCTGATGGTTGTCCTATGGCCTGTGTGAAAGAGTTGGTCGTTTCTGTTCCTACTGGGCAGGTATCCAAGCTGTAAAGCTACTGTTCACTTGTCACTAATCGATACCCTTGGTAGTCCATTAATGGAACTATGGAATGAATAAGCACCTCTCACTGGTAAAAATATGCTCAGGATATGGTAAAAAGATTGTGGCGCACTGGCAAAAGAGCATGAGAAAGGCTTCACTGCTACTTGTGCTCCATCCATTCAGAAGATAAATAGAGGGCTTCATTCTTCAGATCTGTCACTTTGGCATCTTTCATCGCAATAAATTAGCATTTACGAAAAAGCTACAGGAAAATGAATTCTTCTTGCTGGTGACAAAACCCGATTCTCACACATAAACATAACAAAGGACAATCACTTCATAAAATATTCTCTGAAAAATAATGTATTATTCATACACTGAATCATGCAAAATTTCTCTGACCTTTTGTGCTTGCCTTTTTCTGGATGTCATCAACTGTTTTATAACTTTCTCGGAGTTTTCATTCTTTCAAACTCATCTAAATTAAGAAGTGATTTGATCTTGTATTTTAAATCACCATAAAAACATTCTACTAGAAATCTGAGAGAGAAGCAACACTTATCTTTCTCCAGTCTCTCCCAGAGTCTATTAATGCAAGACTTACTGATTGTTAAACAATCCTCTAGTTTCACTTTTGGCTTCTTTTGCATAATGTGTTGTTAAATTACATTAACTTAATGAATAAGCATTTCAGTAGAGATACTTCATTTCCTTTGTAACCGTTTCAAACAAGAAAGACAGCATTCTAATTTACAGCATCTAACAGTCTCAAAAATTAATGCTCAATGCTAAACAGCTGGAAGCAGTAATACTAAAACTGTGCCAAACATAGAGAGACAACTCAAGCATTTAAACTGCAGCCATTACAGTTTACTCCATGGTGGCACATTCCTAACAGAAAATCATGCCATCTCACCACCATTATCACTGAATACTCACAAAGACCAACATTTGCCCTAAAAGGACCATGCATGCTTTCGATCGGTTTTGTGCATATTTTTTGTTAATTGTGTAATGATAGAATTTTGCATCTTTTTCCACGGGAAAATGCAGCAGCCAGGCTGGCCATGTGTCTAGTCACTATGCCAAGTCTGTAACACTATCTCATGCCTGAGAAACCTTGTACTCCTCTAACATCAGTTGAAAATGAGAGTAGCTGGAAAATGGTCAAATGCAGCTCAATAAAATAACACCCTTGATAACACCCAATTTCTCATTGATAACCACAGCCAGTATCAAGCCACAAATTGTTGCAGTCACCATAAATCACAACCATGCAGCAAGCAACATTTAGCATAAGTTTTGCAACAATACAGCTGATTAGAATTACACACAGAATAATTTCTAAAGATTGACAGAAATAAGTTCTGAGTCTAGCAGACAAAAAGTTGTGAGATTTCAAAGCCATAAGCATTCAAAGTGAATTTAAGAAAGACGTCATCTATTTTTACAAGGGAAGATATGAAACAAAAGGAACTCAGTTTTTGTTGCAATGAGGGTGGCTTAGAAACTTTTGCAAATGCTCTGCCCCTACTGAAATAATACACCCTATTGTACTGCTGAGCACCCAGCAGTAAAGCAACACCCAGCAGGAGCAACAGCTTTTCAGCTTTTCTCATAGCAGGGCAGCTATAGACATATCCACATTTTCTAACTCTTCACCATTCAAGGCAGCTCAGCAATTGCCAAGACTTTCCAAGAACTTCCACTGCACATACACAGTGTCTAACCTTATAATGCAAACATCACATTCAAAAATTGAGTTAACTGTACTCTAGTCTGCATCTCTCTGCTTTGTCTTCCTCCCAGGCTGTAGTAGCTTTAATCTAGGACTAAGAAGAAATAAATAAAACACTATTGCATGTTTAAAGTCAACTCAAAATTACTTTCAGAATGAGAACACTAAAAACCAAACATAGAAATTTCCAACACTGCAGATAGTCATCTGTAGTTGATATGGAAAAAATTCATTTCTACCATCTTTAAAAAAGCCTGATGTTACCTTGGAGTACAATACAAAACTGCAAATCACAAGACTTACAATGTCTTAGCTTATTTGAGTCACTGCTGGAAAATCCTGACTACCTAGTAGCAATTTCCCTCTAGGCACGTACTTTTTTCCATGTATTACAAAGATAAATACATAGGCCCTACATTTTACAGAGTCTTACACACAGAATGAATTCTGTAGGACTTTATCTTAGTAAATCTGTTTTCCACCATTCCATAATTATGTTCTGAAATACTGGCACAGTATTTCAATTCTTCCATGATGGACAGTTCAGTGAGCCACAGGAACAATGCAAATCTACATGTACTTGTACAGTGACATCTGAAGCTCCACCTCAGCCCTTGCTTGAGCATAACATGGTGAAGGAACAGATCAGGCACAGCCTGTGTAGGACTGTGAATATAATACTACTACAGAGTGTGGGAGGCAAGCTATTTCACTGTGAGGAGAATCTGACAGTGGAAACTTCCATTCCCTGCATACTTTAAAGTAAACTTGGATCTTATACATGAAAAGTATTCAAAACTGGAAAACAAATTCAGCTTGTGTACCTGTACCAAAAGAAACTAAAGTTAAATCATTACTTTGATTTTGCCTTAGGAATTAGTCAACCCCTCCATAATTGTCCAATGTACACATTTTACAGTCACAGCACACACACAGAACACTGGCTAGGTAAAAATACATGTGTTTCATGTGTGTTTCACAAAAAAGTGTATGTCAACAGAGCTTGCTGCAGACCAAAGCAACTATTCTCACATGTTGCTGCCTGACTCCACTTCTGCCTGATTTTTCACCTGTTTTTCCCCTTGCCACTCTTTCAAATCCACCTCTAGCTTCATCTGTCTTGACCTCTGATACACACATCTTGCTTCTGCATGTTTTAATGCCTACAGAGAATGTGTGGATGACCCTTCCCATTTTCATTAGCTCCATTAACTTCAAGCTTCATGAACCAGTTGAACTTTATGACTCTCCTCAGGCTTTATTCTAACCTTTCTTGATGTCCTCAGTCTAGAAGAAGCCTTTCCCCCAGAATCTCTGCTCTAGTCTCCCCAAACTCTGAGCAGATACTCTGTTTTTCAGTAGGAATTACTGTTTGAAACAAACACAAGTATTCAATCATACTACACTGCTTATACTCTCATGTCCACATCTAGTGAAAGCCATTCAAACAGAAGTTATTGTGAAGCTCTTCCTTTCTTGATACAGTCTGGAAATCAAACACTACGTCATATATCACACAAAGACATCTCAGAGTTCAATAATAAAGTTATCGGACTTCATGTGATTCAGGAAAATTCAAAGCTTGAGAAAGGGGATTGGATGAGAACATACTGTTTGCTGCTATTAGCCGCAAGCTGGACAGCGGCTAAAAAAAAAAATGGCGGGGGCAGGAGAGGGGAGAAGAAAAGCAAACTTTGCAAAGACTGAAGAAAAGAATTTTCCATTAATGTGACTAATGATTTTTATTCTTATTTTTTATTTCATTCTTATTTTTTATTTCTGTGTCATCAAAAATACCCAGGTACATCAAATCAAAAAGGTCTGTTATGTGGCCAGGTAAAAACTGTTGCTACCAAGTCTAAAGTGCAATTTCCAGGGAGTAAAGGAGACCCAAGAAGAGACTGTCAGAGAACTAGCAATAAGGTCAAGGATAAGAGATTAGACAGAATTTTCAAGTAGCACAGAGAGAAGAAAAGGGCAATTGCAGCCACTAAGGAAACTAGAAAGAAAAAGGCAACGTTGCCAACTCTCCATTTCATCAAATCAAAAAAAAAACCTGATGATAAATTCTTAACTTGTCTGTGTCTACACAGAACAGGGGCCAAAGGACTTCTAGTGATACAAACTAATTCATTGCTATATTAACAGAAGAGGAATAACTCTCTGTGAAGTTAAGAGCATAAAAACTTCTACAGAACTTGCTCATTTCTTCTAATTCTCTCTTAATAAGGGCTACTAAGTCATTTTACTGTCAACACTAACAGAGCATAGTTACTGCATAATTGTATTTAACTGTTTCTGAATTCATTCTGAAAAGAAGTGAAGGAAAGAAAAACAATACAGAAATTCTATCATCACCATCTTATTTCAGTATCATTTCACTTAGGTAATATTTTATTGCCAAACGTCCATCCTGAAGATGAAGACCTCCCTCTTCTAGCAGCTTCAGTTCTGAATATCTGCTGTATACTTTAATCACACCCCCTCCTCCATCCTGTAGTTTTTCTTCTCCAATTTTACTCTCTTACTTATCCTTGGATCCTTGCTCACTCAGAGCCTTGACACCCTTCCTTTACTTCTCATTCCTCCTCCGCAGTTTCTTTGCTTTCGTTCTGCCTGCTGCCCTCTTTTCCAGCTATCTGTACACTGTAGGAAATAGAAGATCTCACTTTGAAAACTCGTCTCCCCTGGCAGCCTCCCCGGGCTGGGGCGGCTGCTGGCGCTGAGGCGCGTTGCTAAGCAGCTCTTCAGCACCCTGTGCGAGGGACTGGGGCTCAGCTCTGCTCCCGCAGTGCCCCGCTTTGCAGGAAACAACGGGCCTGAAAACCTCGTCACAGGAAGATCAAAGTCCTGCTTCTTTCTGGAGGTGCGTGGGAGGACAGAGGCAAGAGGATGTAGTAATTTTTAAAATAAAAATGTAAATAGGCTCTCCCAAAGATGCCCCTTCTACAGTATTCCCGTCTCCAGAAGATGAGTGATATTTTGCAGCTAAAGAACTTCAAGAAAAAATTTTTGAATGTCAGAGAGAAATATCTTCAAAACCAAAACTAACAACCACTCACAACCAGCTTACCAAACTAGGCAGCCTCTCTGCTGCTTTCCAGCTGCATCTGACCTTCTGCCAGGTCTGTCTAAACCCAAGCATGAGAAGGCCCTGTGTATTTTGGACACTTGGTGAAACGTTGATACTGTGCCCGCTGGGCAAAACGACATAATCACAACCAGCCTAAGCATGCTCAAAATTGCTGGATGTGCACAGGTAAACTGCTACACGATCTCCACTGTGATAGCATCAAGTGGTGTATAGCATCACTATACCATCCAGACAATTTCTAAGTCCTCTCTGAGTTCTTCTCAAATCTCAAGTGTAACTGGTTACCTGGCTATTAAAACCTATATGGCATGAGAGCCATACCCCAGATCCCGTACTTCTTTTGAAACTGACTTGATGGCTTGTTGTACTAATAACCATAAATACCAGGTACCAAACTGGTACCAACCCCAGAACAGCAGATACCCGTTTTAGAAAAGAGACGAGAAGATGAGCATTGATATGCCTTATTGCTGAGTGGCATATTCCCTCACTTCATCTCCCTGGCCCAGATCATATTCAGCGCCTCAGGTGTCATTATTTTCCTTTGGATTCAGGTGGGTGAGATGGGAATGTTGAAGTCCTGAGGTGAACAAGCAGAAACTACTAGTCTGGGAAGCCATGATGGCAGGATGCACACCTCTGGATTTCAAGCAGCTCAACCTCTCAGACTAGACAACAACTATGGATGGAGCTCACACCTCCATTCTGGCAGCCTCTGCACACCAAGTCACTAGAACATACACCACAAAGAATTACTGAACTTATTCTCTAACATAAAGAGATCGGCAAAGCACCTAATGCCAAGGTTTCTTTCAAGTACAAACCCACAGTAAAAGACGAGAGGTGAAGCTGGAAAGGAAGGCTTGATATCCCTGTCTCTGTTTTTCCCCGAGACTGGCCAACCAGTCAGCCTATGGCTGACCACACACATGGTGAAGACTTGACAGCATCTCTTATTCTGTCATTAAATTAAATGGAAAGCGATGCTATGTTTAACAGAAGAGGCAAAAACATCTTAAATTACACCTAAGATATTTTCAATGGAGAAAATGCCAAGAGAATTAAGAAGATGAGGAAGTTTTCATGACAGTTGCAGGAGTTTATTGGATTTAGTGAAGATTTGCTAAGGGAAGTCTTGTTGACAATAAATAATCTTTTCTTGACTTTGCACAGTTATCAGCAAGATATAGGATTGATCTATCTGTCACAGAAGGAAGAGCATCAGAGAGTATGTGCACATTTGTCCTGTGTATTGGGCAAAAGAGAGTAAAGACGAAAACGTGTAATACACTGGCATTATATGTTATCACATTAATACTTAATACCCATATATGCACATAAACTGATCTACAAAGTAAATCCAGAAGTTGCTTGAATGACATCAAAATTTTTTCATACTCTTCTAAACCTAAGAACACTCTTCTATACTTTGCTAATCAACTTAGGCTCCTTGTCACAAAACAGAGACAACCTGGGCAAGTAACAAGGTTAGAAGAGGTTGAACTGAACACTGAAGGTATTATAATTGCTGTTATATTTGCAGTCATGAAAGTTTAAAGAATTAAAAAATATTTGCTCACTTCATTTCTCAAGTTTTCATGCATACTTTGCTGAATGCGGGTATCTGGGAATACAGGCAGAGTTCTCTTCCTCAGAAACAGGGGCTCTGCTAAAAGTATCTTGTCATTTCATCTTACCCACACAGTCTGATCCCTAACTACTCAGTATATGAAGTGAATTGTAATTCTCATCAGAAGGCTGCTGAAACATTTAATCCTGCCATTGGGCTGTTTCTCTCAGGGAATGTGGGGGGATGTCTGGAGGGATTTAACATTTTTCAGTACCAAACAGGAAGCCGATACAGGGCGAAATACATCCTTTAATTTCAAGTGCTTCCACTGCATCTTTCAAAAATCATGCAATTGTGCAATAAAGCTGCCCTCACAGTGTTCCAAGAGTTCTTCAAAGAACGTACATTTTAAACAGAAAATACAGGTGCCTAATAACTGAAGCAATGCTCCACGGCACCTTGAAATAAACCTATACACATTCAATAGTATACCCTTTATTTTTTCTTTTATATGGAACAGTATCCTACCGTATAATTTCAAAATATGCTTGTAAAAACAAAGAGAATATAAATTAGTTCTTATGTAGAGCTTCTCCTGAGCACTCAGGTGCAAAGAAGCAAATTGTTCTGTGATCCAGCAGAACCAAGAAGACCCGCACAGAAATTAGGTCTCCTCAGACCTTAGCATTTGTCCAGCTGGACAGGACCACCACCTTGGGCAGCCAAGGCTCTTCTTAATGCACTCTGACTCTACCATGACCCAGCCTGCTGCCCTACCAGCACCACCCACTAGAGAGGATTACAACTTGTGGCATCAGCTGCATTATGAAATCAAATTAATATGACAGAAGCATTCACATAATCAGCTCCCTACAGACAGTAAACAACTTGTTCTTCTTTGGAGATGTCTGTTGGAGCCACCTGATGGGTATTCCTCCTTTTAGATACCTTCTCAGAAGTTTTCAGTGTCACATTTTCCATTAGCTCATTTTTGTCTATACAACAGTTGGGAAGAAAATCTCTGGAACTGATAAGAGAAGACAGGCTAAATGCAAGTCATCAGTACAATATATAATCATGTTGTTAAAATGTAAATGTCACTGTGAAAAAAGACAAACTAGGAAGAATTTGTGGAGAGCAGCAGAAATTATAAGAGTTTCTTAAAGTGTCAAAAAGGACTAGAGGAATTTGAAGAATTTAGGGATTTTTCAGTCTGAAAACAAAGTCTGACATGAGCTATGGGAATAGCATTACAATATATATAAAACATTACAAAAATCCAAAGATAGCAATTGCTCTCAACACCCGCTAGGAAAGAAGAAAAATATTCAAGATAAAGCTACAGAAAATAAGATGAATTTCAGAAAAAATAAGAATTGTAAGGACATAAAACAACAAGGAGTCTAAGCAAACTAAATCTTAAGAATAGATTAGAAAAACATATAGTCAGCATAATTTAGGTAAACACAGTCCTACTGCAGTGCAAGATGGGCTAAAACGTTACAAAGTTGGTTACCAGTCTTTAGCTCTTCCATGCACTACACTAAGACAAATTCATGCATTAGCTATTTATTTATAAAAAGACACACAGAACAATGGGAATAATTACATCGATTTGTCATTTAATTTTTATTAGTGCCTTCATTAGTATTAATTTATTTCCACTTAGGGTAGAAAAAATGACACTTCTCTGCCACTAGATATTATTACCTTATTTCCTTACTGGTATGTGACGAGTACAGCTTCTCAGCACAGACCAATGCAGACTGGGTACACACCTGGTCACTCTTGCCAGAGAGCTTAAATAGCCCCAGGCACTTTGCTAGGTACACCACTTCCTTGTGCACCAATTACTATAATAATTTGTGTCCTACCTAGCCTACCTATGAGCCAGCTAAAGCAAGGACAAGTCTTTGGTGTCTTTTCATTTGTAAGAAATAACAAAGATGCTTGTAAAAACAGTAAGTCCCATTTCCACAGAATTTCCCTTACCCAGCTCACCCCTAATTTCCCAACTCTCACACCCTGGGTTTTTCCCCCACTACCATTCAGAGTCCCTCCAGCAGTGCATTAGGAAAGGCCTCCACACTACAGGTGTAGGGCTTGCTCACTCTCATCATTACCTAAGGAAACACCCAAACATGAACGGCACATTATACTTTTAAACAGATAGGATTTTATCATCAATAAAGAAACTTCGGGTTAAGGAGGTACTCTCTTCTGGTTTTATACATTATTATATTAATTGACAAAATGAAAATTAACACCAAATGCTAGTCAGACCAATATGACATTCACTATCTAACCAGATTCACTATTTTTCCATGTATTTTATTTACAAAGAATATTGACACGGAGCTGATATATTTCCACCAAAAAACTAATCAATATTCAAAGTAAACTAAAATGTCCACAAATTCTAATTTTTCATTATATGGAACTGTTCTATGGAAAAAGAAAATGCTAATTTATGTATAGACTGAAATACACATCTTACATAAGGTATTATAAAGACAGAACAAGGAGCTTATTCATGACTTCCCTTTCACTTCACAGATAGTGTCAGAATAATATTTATGAGATTATGGGTACATTTATAACAAGGCCAGAAATTTAATATTAAATGTCTATCTTATGCAAAATTTTTCTCCGCAACTAAGGAATAATAAGGGAAAGACTCCCTCAAAAAGAGCAAGTAACAATAAATCAAATTGAATATTTTCCCATTAATTAAAATATCTGACTATGTAATAGTTTAAGTATTAAATTCTTAAGAAAAAATTCCTTATTTAAAAAGATTCTATCTTCTTTCAAAGAAAACATTTATGTGGGTTCTCTCACTGTCACAGATTATAGATTACTGTGCTCACCAGCCTCAAGGTTTTTTCAAAAGTTCATTAATCAACAACTTGGCAAGTTGTTAATCAAACTTTGGTGAGTGACAACAAAAATAGTCATTCAACAGCCATACATGGGCCAACTGTGGACTTCTTTTTCTCTTTTTCTCTAACTAAGTCATTAGTTAGTAATAAGCCCACAACATCAACCACCAAACCAAACAGAATATGCTGTGATAGTTTTTCTTTCTTAGTAAAATACTTTATTCATATCGAAGACAAGTTGTGCTGATGTAGAAGGAAATCTAAAGGTAATGCAGAAGGACCTGCATTTCTAAAATATTACTAAAGCTTTTTTCCTACCTCAAAATATTCATTGGTCACCTTTGTTAATCCATCAGGAAAAAAATATCATAGGGATAAAAGCTATTTGAATCTTGCTTTTTCAAACGTTCTAAGAGCACATCATCCAGCAGGCCTAGGCAAACACCTAAAAGCAACAGCAGAAAGCAACTTCCATGTTTCAACACAACTGGGAAGTAAACACTTGAAAGACTGAACAAGGCAGGTACTTGCTTGATGGAAACTTCATTACCAAGTTTGACTGTATCACCAGAAAGTCAGCATGATGCTTTGCTGTGGGCAGAAATTCACCTGGATAAAAAAGGGAGAATTCCGGTCCTTGTACAGGCAGAGTGTCACAACAGGGTCCCCTTTTCTACCTGCAGATCGAGGCACTGCCAGGCCACTGGCACTCATTTCTGCTACGAGACGCGCGGTCAGCGGAGTTGGCCGGTGCTGCAGCCCTGACCAAGGAGCATCCTAACACCAACTACCGCCTCCAAGAGCCTGGTAAATAAAAAACCCTCATAGCTAACCGGCAGAGTATTCTGGAAGTACTGCTCTCACTGCCTACAGAACTATCACCAACATCAGCAAAGTTTTTCCTTGAGCTCAGAAGCTAACAGAAAAAGATACATTCTAATAGAATTCATTGAATAGTATTTGTAATGTGAAAAAGGATAGATCTATATTCTATAAATTTAAGAATTACTAGGTATAGAGTTCCATGCACACAGATCTCCTGTCCAAGAATTTATATGTTTTCCTTTTTAATAAAAGACCGACAAAGCACACAGGAGACTATAAAGCAAATAGAGAGCTCAGAGAGAAGAGATAAATTGCTGCCTTGGATTGAGCAAATTAATTTTTTTGTTTAATGAAAGACTATAGAAAGGGTTTCCAAACACTGAATACCAATTAATCAAATCATTCTGAAAGGACAAAAATAAACTCTGAGAAAAAAGGAAAAATAAGCCAGTACTCCATCACATCCTAACAGAGTATGGCCCTTCTTTGCTGTCTGGCTGCAGGGGTGCCCCAAGTGACTGAGATCCTGTTTCTTGGAAGAAAAAGGTCACTGCTCGCTGGACAGCCTACCATACAGTGTCATCTTATATTTCTGGATGTCATAAAAGCTTTTACCTCACTGTCCTCTGCATGTAGTCTCAGAGACCAATCCAATTCCATGTAACTTTCTTTTAAGAGACACATTTAGAAATATATTTTCAAAATAGCGGAGATTCTTAATGCTGAGTTACTCTATATTTCTCATTAAGATTTAAAAAGGCATATGACTAAATTCAGACATTTTGCAGTATTTTTAATTGCCTGTGAAACCTTTTTTCCTCAGGCTATATGACATTTTTTTTTTAAATGTCAGTCTAACGTGTAGCTCAAAATTCATAAATCTGAGTTGAATAAGCCCTGCACTGTCAGTTTTAAGAGAGATTATAACAAATCAAATCTCAACAAACTCATCAATACAAAATAAATTGTTTGAATTCACCTAATTTTCCTCATAACCATGCCTGAGGAATTCACAACTGTCCTTGGTTATTAGATCCAAGACAAGACTGACATAAATTTCAGATCTACCATACAATCACTGAACAGCTCAGGTTGGAAGGGACCTCAAAAGACGATCCAGATCAGCCTTACATGGGACAGCCGTCCCAGGTGAGACTACCTAGCCTCCTGTCCAATTGCATTTTGAAAACTTCCAGTGATGAAGACTCTGCTACATCCCTGAAGAGGAAGTTCTTACTGGAATAAATAAATTCTTTCTTGTGTCAGGATAAATGTTCTCCCAATGCAACCTGTACCCTTGTCTTCTTCATGTGGTTCCTCACAAAGAGAGACCCTCCTGCCTTTTTGTAGCTGCCCTGTAAGCACTGCAACACTGCAGTGAGGCCCTCCTTCAGTCTTTTCTTCTGGAGGAAGAAAATACCTATGCTTTCAATCTTTCCTCAAAGGGCAGTTTCTGCTTCCCTTTGATCATCTTTGTGGCCCTCTTTTGGACCTTCTCCTGTCTGCTGTCCTTATCTTTATTGAATTGTGGGGACCAACTGTGAACACATTCTTCAAGTGCAACCTGGAGATGCAGAAAAAAATCACCAAAAACAGAACAAGGAGTATTTTTCTTCCAAAACCATGAGATAAATATTTTGAGATACCAAATGTTGGGTCTTTTTGTAGCTGTTTTTTTGTTGTTGCTTTTACGTTTATGATGCAGGTTCGAATAACACAACAATGTGAAGGTAATGGTGCAGGGACGCAGTGTGCAGTGAGCTGACAGGCAGAACTCAAAAACAGGCTTAAAAATGGAATGCAACAACTGAAATCTTTCCTCTCCCAGAAACTTGCTCAAATGCCTATGAAACACCAAAGGACTGGAAACCTGAGTTGGTATGAGCTCCAGAAAATTAAGATACTTGGTTCTGACAGCTGTCCAGGGACAGCCATTGTAAACTGGTTCTCTCACAGAAAATTCACTTCATGAGAGATAAGCCTCTGTATCCGAGCCAACTCATGCAGATTAAGTTAACCTAATTAATGATGAATAAAGTCTGTTTCATCTATCATAAAATGAGTCAGATGAACTGAAATCTTAAAGCATTTATTTCACCACCAACTACAAAAACAGGACGATTACAATGATTTTGGCTTATGTACATCGGTGTGGGATATGTCAAAGGTAGGCAAGATGAATGCCACCTACAGTTTTCCAGTCAAGGGATATGATAATAGTGAAACAACCATAAAAGGTTACAAGCACTTGAAAGCAGGAAGCAAAATATTCAACTGAGCTGACGCCTGTGAATGGCACTTTCAAAATAATAACAATTATCTCTGCATTCTTGCATTACATACAGAAGAAACCTGAAGAAATTAGATGTATTTTGCCTTTGTAAATTTTCTCAGCCTCACAGGAACCTGAATAACTTCATTTAACAAGGAAGCAGGCAAATACAGTAGGCAGAAAGGCGAAACTATTATTATTTCATTATATAACACCAATATGTTTTCCCCTGCACAAAACCTCCTGTTATCTGGCCTCACAGTTTTTTAAACGTTTTGAGATTTAAATTCCAAAGCACAAGAGACTAAATTCAGGCCTCATCATACAAGACTTTCAGTTTGGTTTATATATAAATTCGTTAAATTAATTTGCATTTCTTCATGGGGTTGGGTCTGCGATTAAAGTAGGCTCTAGGATTTTAATAACACTCCGTCTGTCCCAGAGGCCAATGCTTTATTTTTGCTCTCACAAGCATTTTAAACAATTAGTTGTGTTAGAAACTTCTAAGTTCTTCTGTAATTTATTGCAGAGGAGGTAAACAGAAATCTTGAGCCCTGTTTGTAATGAAACAAAAGACCTTAAACATTTCAGGAAACCTTAAAATACAGCAATTTTATGTTCTTGAAGACATGCAACACTCAACAGCCAACACCTCTCTAGATACTTCCTTTAGCTGTCAAAAAAGATGTTTTACAAGTCTCATGATGCTTAATCTCTAACATACTTCTCTCTCCTAGGAATATGAGTGAGCCTCTCCCTCTCTCTCACACACACAGTTGCATTGATATCAGGAATAAATCACTAAGTCTGAGACATAGCTGCCATGGTGGAACTGCAGTCCAGTGGAGTTATTTGCTCTGTCTCAGAATTTCAAATTCACTTAAAAATGCTGTAAAACAGCATTATCCAAAGCTACCACAAAACCTGATACAAACGTGTGAGTGGGGTGAGTTACATAAAACACCAAGCCCTACAAAGACACTTATTGTCAGATATAGCTCCTGTTTTCACAATGTTAGAAACGTACACACAGCTGGAATACACACCCATATTGTGCACTTGCTTTCCTTTCAACATCTTTAATTATAAGGATATTGTAGATATATTATCATAAATCAACAAATTGGTTTTCCACAGCGTGTTACTAAGCAACTGTAACCAAGACCTTGAGTAAATAAGATTAAAATTCCAAGGTAACGGTACCCAAATACAACCTCACATTGCACAGCCAAAGAGAGTAGAATGTGTTCATATTAAAGGAAGAATGACTGCTTAGTTTTATATTTGTTCAAATAGTTTAAATACACAGAAAATGTAAATCTACTTTATATCAGTTGTAGGCATTTCCACCATACAATGAACCCTGCAAAGATCTAAATCATGGTGTATTTTTCAGACAAAAATAACTAAAAACTTTTTCAAATTAATTTCATTATTCATTACACGCATTTCATTCTGCCATTTAACAGTATCCAAACTATATGAAAATATACCACTTTAAATAATCTATTAATAGTCATTACTACAACTTTTAAGAAAAGATGTCATACTCATATACAAAGTGTGAAAGAAGAATACTGTAATACAATGATTAAATTCTTCTTTGTTCCACTTCCAATATGGAAAAAACTACTTTTTTCCAGTCATAAATACAGAAGTATAAGCAGGTTTCTAATAACTGGCTGCACTTGGCAGGCATGTCTCCATCACTCAAGCACTCAGACATTCTAAGGGCTTATCAAGGAACACGAGAAAGCTCCAATTCCAACAGAGTGGACCAGAATACTCTCTAAGTATAAGAGACTGTTGCAAGCATGTGAAATTTTCCTGCCACTGTCAGTCTTGCCTTCCCACAGTTTCAAAGTTCAAGCTATCTGACCTTATAACAAATGTGACTAAATATTTTAAAACACAACTCAAACTTAAACATGGAATTACAGAATGTTTTGGGTTGGAAGGAACCTTAAAGATGCTCTAGTTGCAACCCCCACTCACCACAGACTGGAACACCACTCACCAGATCAGGCTGGTGACCCAGTGGGCCCATCCAAACCGACCTTGAATACTTCCAGGGAGGAGGTATCCACATCTTCTCTGGACAACTTGTTCCAGTGCCTCACCACCATGAATAAAGAATTTCAGCCTAACATCTATTCTAAATATCTCCTTTAAAACCATTCCCTGTTGTTCTCTCACTATGTATGCATTTAAAAGTCACTTTTACTTTTTTTTTGTAAATCCCCTTTAAGTACTGGAAGGCCCCAGTGAGGTCACTCCAGGGCTTTCTCTTCTCCTGGCTGAATAACCTCAAGCCTCCCAGCCTGATATCATAGGAGAAGGGCTCCACCCCTCTGATCACCTTCATGGTCTGCTCTGGACTAGTTCCAACAGGTCCACATCCTTCTTGTGCTGGAGATCCCAGAGCTGGATGCAGCACTCCAGGTGGGGTGTAGAGAGGGAGAATGAACTTTCTGGACCTGCTGGTCACTCCCGTTCTGATGCAGCACAGGATGCAGTTGGCCTGGAGACACAGAGACTTGAGTGATATGGGAAGTCTGGCTGCCAGCAAAGACTGAGGCATTTCATTGACTACCTCAGCCTTCTCCATATCCATTGTTGTCAGTTCTCTCTTCTCATTTATCAGGAGAGGTATATTGTCCTTGTCCTTTCTTTTCTGACCTACAGAATGCCCTCTTGTTATTGTTCACATCCCTTTTTAAGCCCTGTTCGTGCCTTGGCTTTCCAGACCCCACCCCTACACAGTCAAACCATACCTCTATACTCTCTACAAGTCACCTGACCTTCTTTCATGAGCTGTGCATTCCCTTCTAACCTCTCAGTGAGAGGAGCAGACCCTTGCTCAGCCATGCCAGTTTCCAGCCTGCCTTGTCTGATTTCCTACACACTCTTGCACTCTAAGGAAAGTGGCCTTAAAGAGTGGCCTGCTCTGGTCAGTTCCTTTGTCCCTAAGGAAAATTTCCCAGGGGATCTCGTTCACCTCCTTCAACAACTGGAAAACTCCTCCAAAATTCAGGATCATGACTTTGCTCCTTGAGATCCCAGACTCATCAGGGTATGGTCGCTACAGTCCAGGCTGTGTTAACCCAATCTTAAGGGACAAACGCTGTTATTTTACTACTGGCTCACAAGCCATCTCTAGAACAAGGGCAGAAATCAGCTGCAATGGAGATAGAATCTTCCTGGAAAGATTTTGTTCCTTGTTCAGCCCAGTTTTCAGGAGCTCAGGAATATCACAAGCCCTTTCTGCTCCAAGCACATGTTCCATTTAATTAACATTGAGAAGATGCATATATTTGTAAAATGAGGCAAAGAGTCTTTTCTCTAAACCTAAAAAAAAAAAAAAGTGCACTGCATATACACACCACCTGCTGGGGAGAAATGAGAGAACAAACATGTGACAGATATTAATCATGATGCTTAATGCACTCCTGGCAGGTTCTCTGCTACCAGAGCAAGGAGAATCATTTAGCAAACTGTGTGGATGGAGCAGAAAGGAAAACTTGCCAGCTTTATTCACTCGTGGCTTTTAAGTTCTTCTGCCTCTTTTAAATATTTAAAGAACATATAATATATGTAGAACCCTTTCTATTCTAAATTCTCCTGCAGTGAAAACTCTGTCCATACCTCAGCCTTGATGGAAAGGCACATTTCTCTACTTCCCCCTTCATCTTTCACCAAGAGTGCACTTTAATATAGCACTGTTCTGTGCCAGTGGTACCCCACAGTAAGTACCTCTCTCTCCATTGCTTTACATATTTCTTATCCTAGAGAAATGGTTTTGGGTCTTAATAGTTTATGTCAGTCAAAATACAAATTAATGACATAATCCACTATACTAATGTGTGCATCTTCTTGTAAGGTCAATGAAAGCTGCTCTGCTTACAACACAAATGAAGTCAAACCACAAGATACTCCACTGGGCACATCGCTTCTTCTGGGAAAATCGTGACAAATTGAACATTCAAAAATGCACAAAAGGCTGTTATTTCTTAATTCCTCTCATTGAGAAAAGAGAATGTAGAGTAGTTAGTGGCCTACTTCAATTAATTTTTTCAATTACTTTTCAGAGACTTCGTCTACACTTCTGTTTTCCAGTAATGGGAGCAGTTTGGGAGATACAAGCAACAGTTCAAAGCTGACTAGTTGCAATCACATCCAAAAAGCACCTTTTAAATTTTAAAAGGCCCCCTTCAATACAGCATCTGAAAAAACCTACCACCATACAGTAAAAACTACCATTCGCACAGTATTTTTGAGTATTTAATTCTTTCTAACTTTCTTCAATAGTCTACACGTATGGCAAGGTTGTTTCAGTTACTTGTCTTCACTTCCACTAGTCAGTCCTCAAAATGATGTTCCAGGACATGAAGAACTCCAGCCCCTCTCAGAGACATGTACTGTTTTACAATACACTGGCCCATCAGCTTTACATAACTAACATCCCCTGGGTAAAAAAGTATTCAATTACAACAATAACAGGCACTCTGCAAATAAACTATATAATGGATGACAGCACTCTTCAAGTATTTCACATTAAAAATTACAGTAGAAATTACATTCTGATTCAGCAGGATTTTTTTTATTTTGAGTGTTCAGTGCATTCTTATTTTAAGGTGCAACTTTCTGGGGGGAACTACAAATTACCATTCTCTCAAGTTACATTGGGACAGAAAAAATCTCTTACTGTTGAATTGTCTCATTGACCTAAACTGCCCAAAATAAAAATTGCAAGCAGTTTATATACTGAAATAACGAATGTAGCTCTTTCCAGAATAAACACATTTCAACTAATATGCAATAAAGATGGGAAAACAACACAATTTGTTAAATTTTGCTATGCACTTACAGTTGCACTTTTTCAAATCCAGATTTTTTTTTTTAACTGCTTCATGTGAAAGCAGGCATGCATACAGTTGGGAGGAAAAGTAAAAGAATCATTTTAACCTTAACTTTCACAGTTCCTATGCAATTATGTTGCATAGGAATATGTAAAACCAGTAAAGACATTACTGGTCATGTTACTGTGATAACAACAAAGCACCAAGGATAAAAATCTAAAATAACCACAACTGTAACAGTCTACACTAAAACTATCAATAAACTAGTCAAAGCAGTATCCTTTGCTGTTGTTGTATATAAGGCATATAGATGTTATGGTAACATAATAAAATTTTAAATTAATCCCTATCTTGGGTAATAAAAAGTAACTGTGCAAATAAGAGAGTTCCTCTTTTCCTCTCAAAAAACACATAGCAAAAGAAGCATCATTCACAGAAAAAAAGAACATGTTTCTTAAATTTTAAGTTACTTTGTTTACAGTCTCCTTTCTAGCAATATATTCATCATACATGTGAGTACAGAAGACATCAAGTTCCAAATGTCACTTGGTTTACAGGACTAAGTTTGATTCTCCCCTTCAAAGCAAGACTAAAAACTTTGACAGACAGACCATCAGTTTTAGAGCTTGAGACAAAACCTTCTAGAACAATCATACAGGAAACACAAACCACAGAAGGTAAGGAATCAAATTCAAAATAAGTTAGATCTATATTGAAAGACTTTGTAAGCATCTTAACAGTCTTGGGATTGTTTGGATGACTCATTACTACTTTTGAGAGCAATAGTCAACACACTTGTTGTGGACAGTCTTTCCAACACACTGCTTGATATGTTAAAGTAACAGGGGCAGAATCCAAAATATTAATTCAGGACTATATAAAAAAGAAACAACACATTTATTAATAAAGCCCAATAAAATTTTAAAAAAGCACACGCCTAACAAGAAGAAAATTAAAAATGGAGACTACAATAGCTACAAAATCTGCAGTTAAAGTGTTCCACAAGGCCAACACCACTACAAACTTCAACTTTCTCCCACACCTCAGGAAGCAGCAGTTTCTCACATCCACTTGCATGAATACACACACCATTCTTAATATCATGCATGATTGAGAAACTATTTTTTTTTTGAGAAGAATTATGGTAAAACTTTTCTCCAAAGGGACATTTTCTCTAAAAATGACTATTCTTCACAAGCTATAGGGAAGAACCCCAACTATATTACAAGTCCATGCTCTTGAAAACAATGTATTTTATCTGTTTCCACATTCATAGGTTCTTATTTGTAAACTGCCATCATAACACTAAATGTAAAACACAACTATAATAAAATTAATATATGAAAATATTAAAATATTGTCTATAACAGTTGTTTTGGCAAAATGCATGTAAGCAAAATAAGCATAACTGACAAAACTAAATACTTTGTTCCTGAAAGCATTCTACTACTACAAAACCAACAAAGATAACATATAAATTCTTACAGGGGAAAAATTGTTCAAACTGGCAAATTCTTGCAAAACATCTCCTAGTAAAAAATTGTTCCACTGCAAAAAAAAATTCAACAGGCATAAAATTAATTAGTAATAATTATTACTATGAAACATTAATCTACTAGACTGTCAGCTTTAAAGATCTGTTGCAAGTCTGTTCCTGAACATCCAGTTCCAATTTCTTTGGTATAAGCTGTTATAGTTACCAGTAACTGTATGCAGTAGTTATATGTCCTCCCAGTTGTGAAGTACTGCCTTGGCAGCAGTCTTTCTGAGGATACACATCAAAGAGACCCTTAAATGTGAGACATTTGCACAGCACACCCAGGATGTGTGCAAACTGTGCCACAAGGGAGGCACATCTGTCCCACACCAGAGACAGTGGTCACAGCACATCAGATGCTGAATTGCTGACACACCTGAATTGCTGAGGCTTGCAGTGGAGGTGAGAAACCTGCTGGAGGTTTCACCAATCAGCCAGGTGGCTTTGCCAATGCACAAATAAAAATGGCAGAATAAAACAGAAGTGGCCTGCTTTTGTTCACCAAGCTAATTCTGTCAGAGCCTATGTCCCCTCAGAACAAAAGTGACAGGATGGAGGCTATGAAAAACAGGGAGCTGCCATTTTCCTCAGGGTGAAATAAGTAATAAGAGAAAAATAATCATTTTTACCCTGTTTCCTTCAACTTCTAAAAGCACATTACAATCTCCTTCTCATCCACACCCAGCCTAACAAGCTTCAATTTCCCTTTTAATATATTGCATACGCAGTATTATTCTGTGTAAGAGACATAATCTGTCATTGCCTTTTGGGCAGTAAGAGAGACTCCTGCTGCTGACCCAAATGAGGCTTGAAACAGCAGCAGTAGCATGGTCATGAAAGTTAAGCATTTAATCAGTATAAGAAATTGAATGCTGCTCTTTCCAGTCTCTGCTCCACAAAGACAGGAGTCATCCTGAAAGCTTTTTAACACAGGAATAAATACACAGCTTGACCAGATTGTATTCAGACTTCAGAATGCCTTTCCAAACTTTCTGAAGTAACTAGCAGAGAAAACAATTATTTATAAATAGGGCTACATTTTTCAAGTTTTACAAAAATATCCGTAGGTACTGAAGCAGTTTGGTAGCCTATAGAACCAAATCTCTTTGTAGATCTCTTACATTTCAAGAAAAATTCCAAAAATAAATTTTTGGTTGGGCTAAATACCTCATAATTAATAAATACAAAACATCAACAACACCAATCTAAATTATCACTGCTTGGAATATCCATCTTCATCTCAATGGGAAAAAAAAAAAGAATGTTTACAATCTACCCTTGCTGAATTAGACTACCAAAAAAACTAAGCACACAGTGTTTTCAGTTTTTCACTGCACTTCAGTTTCCCCTCAAGATTTTCATCTTTCTAGGGGTACTATTTGGTAACCCAGCTCAGTGTACAGAAATATTTTTCAGGGGGCATAAAACTGAGAAACTATATTTTTTCCCAACTGTCATGATATTTCTCACTAATTCCTAACTTTATAATAATCACTTCACTGCATTTCCTCAAAGCAGGATGAAGGCATCAGTGTCTGCAGTCGCAATAAACCGAGTCACATTTCATGTAACAGTATCTCCTATTCTGAATATTCATTTATCATTAAAATAATGATAGCATTAAAGGAACTCAGACTGAGCAAATATTCTGCAAGAACTGAGACCTGACGGTGTGGTGAAGCATGGCATGGAGTAGATCGACCATTAACTCAGTCCAAGCTCATCTACTTGGTCTTCCTTTTTATCCTTCCAGCTTCTTCCATTTTTGTTAATATGGATTTCCAACATTTCTGACACAACTATAATAGAAGCAACAAATTAGTAGCATCAATAGTGAGGTGAGGTATCCAGAAATGTCTATTTAATCTCCATTTTGATCTTCAGATCAAAATAATCCAAAAGCTTATGACAGGATTCGTGATGATAGCAGCCTATTCCTAATCAAAGACTCAAAAGTGCAACCATCTCAGAAAGTTTGCTATTGCTAAACTGAAAAGTTCAACCAACATCTTTATAAATTCTTTCTCTCTCCCATCTGTCCTTGCTTTCTCTGCATGCACCCTCTTCCCCTAGTTTAAGCAGACATCATCACCGTTAAATGAGATAAATTCTGGGGAAATTACTAGAGGTGTCATATTTCAGACAATTTTATTCTTCTAAATATATATATTTTGATACATTTTTTCTTCCAGGCTGGTTTTACCTTTCTCCACTACTCCTAACACTTCTGTGCTAATAACACAGTGTTTGAACAAGCTATGCTAATAACTGTTCTAACAAGCTTCATCTCTGTTTTCTAATAGCCTGACAAATTCACGCCATCTACTTCAAAATCTACTACTACTTCAGACCTTCCTACTTCAGACCATCCTATGTTACAGCATAATTGTAACTCCAAGCCCTCTAAGAAGCTTTGCTTTTCAACATATATATTTCCAGGCAGGTTCTTTAAAACATGGCACATCCCTTAGAGCAGCAACACACCAAGCATGCTGCCAGTTGTAACAGTGTTAATCATCTCCTGATCAAACACTTATTGAGCACTTCTGCTGCTAGAAATCCTCATACTGGTCCCTTTTCTTTTTGTATGACTGAGTAAATCTAGTAAGAAATGTCTCCCCTTCTGCATTTGCAGATACACACAGCCAATACTATGCAACATAACAGCCTACAGTGTTGAATGTATACCACTCTACACTGTTCACCAGAAATAGTCCATGCTTTTTTATTTAGTCAATTTATTTCCTCTTGCCACTTGTCCCCTTCACAAACTTAGCCACTTGCATTTCAATTAAGTCTGAAATCAGCATTTTTTTTCTTTAAAATTTTTCACTAAGTATTTCTATATACAGCTTTCTCATGTCAAAAGAAATTGCATTACAAGTATTAAATTCTTCCAGAGTAAAATTGGAAGAGAACAAAACAGAACCAGCTATTACCACTAGTTTGCCAGGTTTAAAAAAATACCTGAGGTATAACTAAATTAAAAAGCAGCACGACTTTCTTTTTAAATCTGTGAAATTGGCATTACACCAATACACCTGCATGAAAAAAGCTGCCATTTAGAGAGGAAGAACATGATGGACTACCTCCACACATTTTCTCTCCTAAGAGGGTAAAAAACATAGTGTGAATTTTTGAAACTGTGAAGCAAGGAAGGGAATTTGTTCAGTATCCATATAGTTCTACATTTTTAGAAATCCTCTTTAAAGAGTAACTATGCACTTCCCAGAAAAGCCTTTGCAATATATGCTTACATAACAACTGGCCAAACTACGATTCTTTTTTCATTTTAAAGCTGCTGTAGTCTTCTCTCAAGTGTGACACTGATGGCACATTTTTGTGCCCTCCTCATACTAAGATGTGATGGGATCAGTTACCATCACACAATTGCAGCACAACCAGGAAGAGAAGTTTTTGGAGAAGGAAAACAAGAGACATGGGGAGGAGGAAATACAAGAGACTAAAAATTCTGCACTATTTATCAGCCAGAATTTTGCCCCTAGTACAAATGAAAATTACAGAGGCAACATGAAGAGAAAGCAAGGCAAAACAGCTTGGCCAACCCTGATGTTAACATCTACTCGAACATCAGAAGACAGAGAGAGGCAGAGAGAGAAGAAATTGATTGAACTGCAAATTAAGCAGAATTAATTGCAGAGTTTTTGTTTTTCAAAAGCCTGCAATATGAGATGGCATAACTGAAGACAGCATGAACTACCCGGTGTCATTTATAATGAGAGACCAGTTATTCAACAATTACTTCTCCCATCTCTTCTTAGGGTAAACTTAATCCTGCCTACTGCCTCCTTTTCAAGGGACTTCAGCATTACACAGCCAAACACTGCCCTCAATGTAAGTTCTACAATCCCTAAATTTAGCAAGTTTCTATAAGCAGAACACAATATTCAAAATCATTAAAATAAAACAAAAGTAATTGACCACTCAGCCAAGATTGTTTATTGTCTGGATAACTAACAGTAAGCTTTCACTGTATTATTGTATGTAAACAGCAACACGTGCTTCTTGACACTGAGCTGACTGAACATGATTTTGTCTTTCTCAATTGGCAATCTAAAAAATTCAAAATTGTATGAAAGATTGCAACATACACCTATTTTTCTTCTAGCTTTATAAAGTAGAGAGAGCATTTCAGGACAGCAGGTTTATTTGTTTCCAACAGCAACATTAGCAGAGCGGCACAGAACTTCAAATTCGGCCAGGTGAAAATACTTAAGTTCTTGGCCAAATACAATGGGAATTTCTGTGGTTTAGAACATTTAAAATCCCAAACAATTAAACTACAAAGCTGTTAGCAAACCATACCATAAATACTTCACAGGGTTGTTAAAAATGGTTCCAAAGCTCAAGCCATGCAATGAAAATAAGCGAATTATGTGGAATCACAAAATTTCATCTATGGTTCTTGTTCTATTGTCTTCATATTTTAATAACTATCATGAAACAAACTTCATCAACCTTTAGGACTGAGTAAAGAAAGCAATAGTAAGAAAACTGAAGATTATCTTAAGCATCAACAGCTGCTAGAAGACAAGCAAAGAAAATCCCTCTTACTGAAATTGTCTCAATAATCACAGTCCCCTGAGAATAAGTTTAGTATATTTTATGACTGAAAGTGCTGAGGATATGCATGTGTTCTTCCTTGGAAAAATTATCTGCTATCTACAATGACCAACAATTGTAGATATTAAAAACACACATTTACTTGAGCCAAGACATCAACAAGCAACAGGTCAGGATTCCACACAGCAAAGTTGTCTCTGCTTAGTGCAGTCTTCCATCTGCGTACTTTCTGCTTACTTGTCCCCGCAACACCCTAAGTAATACTAAATTGTAATTGCACTTTAGAGCAGCAACAGGGGCAACAACAAAATTTTACCTACTGGCAAAATATTAAAACATGAATTCCAAACACAGTCCCTGTACTCACATCAGGAACTAGACATGACAGAACTGGCTCAATGAAATCTGAGAATTCACCTGCTCTGAGAGAAAAGCTAACAATTCATCTCCCTTGGGGTCGTTTTTCTACTCCACTTGGACCAGCAGGGAAGCAGGCTGGCTGCACTAAGCTGTAGGTCACCATGGTGCTCTCCACAGCTTTCCAGAATGAAAAACCAAGGGACCTGCTGGAGCTCACAGAGTCCTCTCTCTGCACACCCACCATGCAATTAGTGCAAGTAATATATGCAGATCTTGACCAAACATAAAATCAGGACATGGCCAATTAAACATGCTGAAACACAACCCAAGAAATGGGTTTGTATCCCATTAATCAGATGCAGTCATAGCAACAAAAAACAGCCCAACTCTTCCCAAGATCTGAGTGTCAAGTGATGATTATTCTTTAGTAATTCCTTTGCAGTTAACTACCATCTGCCTCATGCACATTATTCAGCAACCCTGACAAAGTGTTCTTATGTGCCTTCTTGGAACAATTTAAATATATGCAAACACCTTTAAGAGACTCAAATACATTTTGCCTAAGAAGCTCCTTTAATTGTTCTGGCAAATAGGCTCAGCTTTACTTTACATTATTGGATACCACTAATAGTAATTTGTACTGAATAGTAAATTAACCAAAAAAGATAACACAGAACTGAGTAGCAGGAATGTATGTTTCTTGTAACTATAGCTGTCCCTCATATTTAAGCAGAGTCTGCATAAATATCCATGATTGCGCTATTTCACAATTCTACTTTTTCTCACACAGAACTCAATGCTTGATCTAGCACTCCATGAGTAGGTAGAGAAGATAAAGTAGCTCTCTTATTGATCACTGCTCACTACAAAAGGGAAGGCTGCATCAGAGCACAGTGGTACATACTGCTCCCAATACCCTTCCAGGCCTACAGGTACCAACCTGGGTAATGAAAGAAAGATTATACTTATTAAACTTGCAATGTGCTTCCAGGCTTTCTGGTGGGAGGCTTGACAGGTTGATAGGAGGGGGCTGTAAGCACATTAGAGAACAAAATTAGAATATAAAATGAACTTGACAAATTGGAGAAGTAGCCTGGGAAAAAAAAAGAAGATTCAGCTCAATGAGAACCAAGTGGAAGATTCTGTGTTTAGCCAAGAACAATTAACTGCTCAGATAATGGAGAAAAACCACTGCTGAGGTTGCAATTCTTCATAAAAACATAGCCCACAAGAATCCAAATGTAATTTAACAATAGTTCAGGTTTTACAACAGAAAAAATTAAAAGGCAAAGACTGTACTGGGATTTAGGAGAAAAATTATGTACAAGTACTCTTATTGTTGCACCAGCTCTGGTAATGTTCCACTGGGCACTGAAATGAGACACATACACTTTGGAAATAATTGAAGGTAAAGAAACAAGAATTAACATAAAATACAATCCATCAGGATGAGGATAGAGTTAGAGCTGTTTTGTTTAAAGAAAAGATTGCTGAGGAGGGACAAATGTTTTCAAATACTGGAATTCATACATAATGCTGAACAAGAAGTAATGGACTTTAAAGATATAAGTGTAATTGGCTCCAAGGTGAGACCCCTTACCAGCTGTCTTTCTAGAGATTCTGTTATTTCCATTACCCATTTAATATTACATTTTAACAGGAAAGTCTTCAATATACAAAGCTAATAAAGTGAAAAAGTGTAGATCCTTGCTTTCTAGGAAGGTTTGCAAGGGAGTTTATGGGTTATTCCTTCTCCAGTTGAAGATTAAGAATTTGAAAAGCCTGTTTATTCTGTGCACTCTCTTTACTGCAACTCATGGAAGTCGCTCCATCAGATTTCAGGCTTATTCTTGCTGCTTCCTACATAATTTTTTTTCTTTCTGACATATTTAAATTGAGAAATAACCACCAGCTGCAATCAATACTGAAAACTAAGATAATGCTAGCTATTTTTAATAAAAATAATATCACACTCCTAGTCATCAATTTTTCTCAAAATTTTCTGACTGGTAGAGAAAAAACGAAATAAAAAACACTCATGTTTCACAGCTCAAATCCAAGTTCTATACACAAGTTTGCCTTTCAAGACAATGGATTCCACTTAATGACCACATGATTAAAAGCAACTGCTTCCATTTTCCAGACCATGTGACCCTCCAGAAACTTGTACCATGTTATCATCATTTCCAAGCTGATACAAAATCACTTTCCTTTTTTTTACCCCTCCCCTAGAGTATCCTAAAATGTAGGGTTAGACTGTACTTGCATGTTGAAGCTGTAGTACTTCTAACAACCTTACAAGATTTCAAATATATTTGCATATCTGTTTCCTACTGGCACCAGTTACAAAGAAATTAAATCTAGGGAAAAAAATAAAAGTGATTATGAATTTTTCTTCATGTCAATAATCCCCACTAAGACTGATGACAATAGATTTAAATTTTAAGTTACGTAATCATTCCATATGGTGGCTGTCATATGTAAAAATTTGAATGAAACTACCCTGTGTGCAGGCAATTAGCAAAATTTTAGATACTAAGTATTTCAGAAGAATTTATTGCAATGGTGAGGTTGTTTTGGCAAGAGGATATATCAGATCTACGGAACTTGAAGCTACTAGGTTTGCAGAAATTAAAAAGTACATCTCTGTTGGATGTGTTCACACACACAGGAAAGTCTGTCTGCATCATCAGGTAAAGCTAATGCAGAGAGCATATTCCAAAAAGATGCATTTCAGCATCTACATTTTGCATAAAAAGTAGTCTTGTGTTTTGGTCTAGTGAATCTGTCAAAAGAAGAATTTGTATGAACATCCATAAGAATAAGTTACCATATAATCATCCTACACGATTCAATCATTTAACAAGCTTGGGAACACAAATGGTAAGTTGCCAAAATGCCATTCCTTTCTTTGCATCATCTGGTTATTTGCAACTGGAAAGAGTCAGCTCTGAGTTTGCAAAAGACAGTAATACCAACTTCTCTTCTTGACATTTCCACATATATTAAACAAGTATTTAATAACATCTGCAGATATTAAGGTGGAATAGGGATTCAGATCTGCATTAAGCCACTGTGATTTGATAAATCAGATTACTGAAGATCTTTTAATTGTCTTAATCTTTCTTTTACTGCTTTTATGCACATTCAGAAAAACAAAGAATGGCTCATTCACTTGCTTCAGGCAATGCATAGCACCTGGCTGAACTGCAAAATTGTCTGAGCCCTTCGTTTCATCAACATTATTTCACAAATCAGGCAGCAATCCAGAAACATGGCATATCTAAATCACACTGCAAATAAAAGGCAAGACTAGTCATTAAGACAAACCCAGCAGTGTCCACGTGCTGTGCATCTACAAGCCTCAAGATGTTGTGTATGAGGCCTTTCAGATGAAATGTGAATGCAAGTAAAGTGAGAAACACAATACTGTAAGTTATTACAGCACGGTACTGCTCAGAGGTCCCAGCTGAGATAAAAGCTCCATACTATAAGCACTAAACAAATAAGCAGAAGTAACTACCTGGACTCAAACAGTTCACGAATTATGTAAATAATAAAAAAGAAAGGAAGGAGAGAAAGTTGTTCAAGCTGTTCTCTACAAGTAAGAGAACTGAAAGGTTTAAAGGAGATAGATTGTGAAAATTCCATGATGCAAAGATGATGCTTTTCAAAGCCAAACCGTACACATACACACAGAGACAAAGTTTTCACTTTAACCTTGTTGTAAAACCTTACATAGATCTACAAATTACAGAAGCTATGTCAGTAGCCCCATCATTGCTTTTGGTATCAGTGCCTCTTTATCACAAGGAAGGTATACAATCATTTTGATGGAAATGTGGCGAAATGTCTAACAAGAAACTTGCCTTTAAAAAAAGCAAGATCCTGCATTTGCAAATATTTCTGCCCTTTGCTAATGGTCACCAAATTAAAGTACTTCACAATGTATTCCTTTGTGGTTTGCTACTTCCTGTTAATATGTCTGACCTGACTCATCTCCACCAAAAATATAGTTTGAACAATCACAGATGAACATCTCTCTGTTATAGTAAAAGAAAAGCAATATGTTTTGCAATTAAATAATTTCTGATCTTTACCAGTAAACAAAATTCATTCATTTCAGCCCCTGAATAAACAAAAGAATGGACAATTTTAAGACCGAAGGTCAAAATATATTCAATAAACTTATCTGACCTGTGAATTATCAAATAATACAGGTATTATTAAAGATACATAGTTTACAACTTGTCCTTACAAAAAACTTACTATGGCTTCCAAATTTGTTGAACAACTTCATGGTATTCCTCTCCCATTCAAATGAGTGCATACATCTTCACTTTTATCCACAAATTGCACTCTTATCAGTGGATGGCCTCAATAAACAGTTTAGTAGCAATTACTCTTTGTCAAGTGTTTGTATGAGTAAATTTACATTCCTTTTTTCGCAGATTTTATGATTAAGCAGCATTTAACATAAAAATGGATTTGCTTCTTATTAATAAAAACTGAATAAGACACATCATAATTTGAAACACTGTAATGATGTCTGCCTTCCAAATTAGTTACCTTTGAGATGCAAAAATTCTCTCAAAATTTAAACCAACTGTATTTTCAAAACACAGTTTTGCAAAAACATCTTATATGCCCTTTGAAGAATATTAAGGTTTGTTGAAACCACAAAGCACACCTTAATCTTCCCTTCATGGTTCCAGAGAACACTTAAAATTATTTACATTATATAATTAAGGTTTCTCATTAAATAAAAGGGGGGCACAAAAACCCACTAAATTTTAGTTTACTATAAGTTAAGAACAAAATGCACATTGTTGATATTACACATTATATTTTATCTCTTTTTAAATGGAAAAAATCCCCAATTCTTTTAGTGGTTTTACATAGCTGCTTCCCATTTCATACATCAGGTTTGAGAGACGTTTCAAAGGTAGAGATTATTTTTTCAAGGCTCACTCTCACAAAGCTCATTAAAGCAACTGCCAGGAAGAATAGCACCTGAATGGTACATAACAGATCCATCCGTCATCCTTACTCCCCCTCATCCATCAACAAAAGGACACACCACAAGCCATAACTGCATACATGAAAACCTCTCCTGCAACCGAAGTTAAATATGCGCAGCTTGGAAACCCCCACGTATCAGCATGGAGGAGATTTCATAAACAAACTATCTTATTAAGTACAAGTAAGTATCTGATCAGATGAGAAAGATCAAGCAACCAAAGTATCATCACTGAAATTTAACCACAAAAATATAGGTAAAAGGCCCCTATCAGAGTTATAACTACTGTAAAGGATGTAATCCTGTACTTGAACTCAAATAGTACCATATGCAGGGTCCCATCCAGGGCCAGTACTTGAGGTTAGTCTCAGCTTGTAGCATACCACCTGTTGGAGCATGGCTCCCTTCCTACACAGCTCTCTCCAGCCCCTGACACTGGCAACAGACCACACTTCGTTAGGAGAGGTCTAATGTCACCCTCGTACACTGTGTGGAGCACTTTAGGGAAAGCTAGGAAGTTACATATGTAACTCCATATGCTCCTAAAGCAATCTAAGTACAACTGTGCACACTGAAACAGGTGTTTAAAGTTTTGGCAGCACAGCAGATTTATAACACAATTTGTATTTTAGATACTGACGGGATTTGATTTTAGCCTGAAAGAAATGACCACATGCTGTTAAACTTTTCTGTTACGGCCAGCCATAGACTGTCTATCTCAACAGCAAACAAATAATTTAAGTTAAGTATAGGGGAATATTTATAAAGAAAAATAAAACATGTCCATAGCTTCAAAACTCTGTCTCTTAAAGCATGTTTTAAGTACATAAAGGCGAAAATAACAACAATATAAAAATTACATATAAGATCACATTTGATTCCAAAATCCTAAGAGCTATCCTTCTAAAACAGCATATTATAATGGTTTCTAAAGATTAAAACACACTGAAATGCAATTAGCAAACTTTAGAAGCACAGTACAAAGAACAATAAGGAACTTTTTTCTCCGTATATCAAATGCTCTTCTGTGGTATTTGCAAGCCAAATATCACAGCATACTTTAAAATCCACACAACAATAAAACCTAAAAGCTGAATGCAACATGAGTATACTAGAGTATAATCAAACCAAAATTAATCCATTTTCTTAATCAAAATCTATGAGAATAGTAAAATACCATGAAGCAGTAGAAGTAAGGATTTTGTAAATACCTAGCTTAGAAACACGAGATATGTGGAAAAACAAACAGTTTCAGAAACAGGTTGTCAGGATTTCTAACAGGGTATTGTCTCCAGTAAACTACACAACCGAGAAGCACTTTGTTTTCTTCTTACAAAATGCTGATCCGGTCCATAACCCTGAACAGAGAGCTGCATAATGGACAACTGTAATCCAGCATTGCCAATAATGAACGTAGCAGGAGTCAGTACTAGATCCAACACTTTCTGGGAGGAAAAAAAAAAAAACTGTATCCTCAGATCTGATATGAAAACACTGCCTAAACACATCATAATCAAATAGTTTCATCTTCTATCACACCAATGCAAGTAGAATACCCCATCTGAAAAGATACTGAACTGCTCTAGACTGCACTGCTCTCTCTAGATCAAGTTTTTACAGCATGACAATACCTATTTGACAATATCCACAGCCAGGTTTTCTTTTCATGTGCATTTCTGCAAGACTTGACATTTACAATACTTACGCATTGCAATAAGGTTTCTTTTCATATCCTTTGTAGTTATTCATGTTCAGAGCCATTTTGCAAACTTCACAGTGGAAACATCCTTTATGCCAGTACTGTAAATAAATTGAAAGTAGAATTACTTATGGTACCGATGTTTTGAAAGCAGTATTAGGGTATGGTAAACGTAATAACACAATTACTTGTCAATATTTTGGCCATGCATTATAGGTCTCTTAACTAAATCAAAATAATTACCTTCACATGAAACCAAAGGTGCTTCTGAAACACTCTCAGAAAGGTAAATTCTCTGCTAAGTTGAATGGCAAGACCCCTGCACGCTAACCTTGCCAGGATAATTTTAAAGACAACTGAAGTAGGAGTTTGACGTTTT